>JAXCGZ010003917.1:115000-129493 GCA_037179515.1 Halocaridina rubra
TTTGTTAAGATTCGTTTCATGCAACCTCCATTTTTGGATTAAATTATTTTACTCCGATAAAGAGTTCGAAGTGTTTTAAATTAATCTGATTTTTCTTTTTCTCTGAAGTCTTTGTATTGTGTTAAGAGTCGATATTGATGGACGGCGTTACATACGTAACCTAATCAAACTAACCTAACCTAATCTAACTAACTTAACCTAAGGTATCTAACCTAACCCTTTGAAACCTTACATACCTTATAATGAGAATTTGCGTGTTTATACATCAGCATTTCGCATTTCAGGAAGTGGTGGCAACACTGATTTCTCGGGTAGGCTATGGAAGGGGTGCATAAAAAATAGCTTGAACGAAAAATATAATTTTCACCTCCAAATATAGAAGGGTGCAATTGTAAAAATTTACCCTAGGAAACTACCATATGACGGCTAAGACAATTGGTACACTTTCGGTCAGAAATTTTAACACTTCATTAGAGATTTGTATAATGTAAGTTGCATTTGGTAATTTGCATTTATTCTGTTTCAATCAGGTTGGACTTAGTGTTAATCTTTCGGCTAACACCCTAGAGAGGTTTAATCTAGATTTATCAGACTAAAGGCTCTAGGGGCTACATTCAACATGGCTCGTGGATTGGAGTGATGAACACAGTAAAAAAAAAACATTGTGTAATCATAATAGATCTTGAAGGTATTAATAAATTCAGTGTTTGTTAGTATAGCCAGTATTAATGGAAGTTGGCAGTGCGTAAAACCTACAATTATTTGAATATAAATTTCCACTTGTACCAGAAAAAGAATGGAGGAGTGCCACTTCTTTATGGGATAGGAAAAGTCAGAGGATTCTTTTTTTTTTTTTTTTGCCCTATCCTTTCGTTATGTACGTTGCTGTATTTGGTTTTAGTAATGGTGTGGTAACTATTATTATGCTGTCATGGGAATTCTGTTATTAGGCCGACAGTTGAATATAATTATGAAATTTGAAATAGTGAAAATATTTATTGGGATTGTTTCAATGTTTTAGTAAATTTGCAAGTCGCGCTTTATTGCATTATTCAGACTAACACTAAATAAACGGATAGGAAATAGAAATAAAAGAAAATGAACAAGCCCTGAATCGTGATGATCCACAGATTTAATAAACCATTCACACTCAAGAACGCCCATTTTATGAGATTAAATCTAGGTTTATATATATATATGTGTGTGTGATTACCTAATTGTGATTACCTAATTGTGTTTACGGGAAAGAGCCCAAAGCTCGTATCTTCCCGTCTCCTGATCGGTTCCATTTTTAGACTTAGTGATACTTATCATACCTGTCCTTAAAACTATGGATTGAGGTAGCATTAACTACCTCCTCGCTTAGCGAATTCCAATTATCAACTACTCTTACACTGAAAAAGTATTTCCTTACATCCTGCAAACAAGTTTTCTTCCGAAGCTTCAAACTATGACCTCTAGTTCTAGAGCCAGCCATATCGAAATATCGATCCCTATCCACTCTATCATAACCATGAAGGAATTTAAAGACTGTCACCATATCCCCCCTTACTCTTCTAGCTTCGAGTGATGGCAAGTCTAATTCCCTCAGCCTCTCATCATAACCGAGATTGCGTATTTCTGGCACCAGTTTCGTGGCATGTCTTTGAACTTTTTCAAGCTTAGCTATGTGCTTTTTCAAGTGCGGATTCCAAAAGGGGGCTGCATATTCGAGTTTTGGCCTCACATAGGTTACATAAATATTTCTGAACATTTCCTTGTCCATGTGCCTGAAGGCTACCCTTACATTTGATAAGAATGCATATGCTGCCCTTACTACGCCATTTATATGTATTTCTGGAGACAAATCTGCCAATATGTTTACTCCTAGATCTCTCTCATTTTCTGTCTCCTGAAGTTGTACTCCAGCCACCGAGTAGTCAAGCTTGGGCCTTCTTGCACTTGTACCCATTCTCATTACCTTACATTTTGAGGTATTGAATTTCATTAGCCACTTTTCTGACCACTCATGCAGATTATTTAGATCCTCCTGAAGTTCTCTACCATTGTTCTCGTTTTTTACTTTCTTCACAATCTTTGCATCATCTGCAAACATATTCATGAATGAATTTACAGACTCTGGTAGGTCATTTACATATACAAGGAACAAAAGTGGCCCTAAAACTGAACCCTGTGGAACTCCACTACTAACTCTTCTCCATTCAGACACTGAGTGTCTTACTCTAACCCTCTGTTCCCTTCCTTCTAAGTAAGTTTTTATCCATTCCAAGACATTTCCACCTATTCTAGCCATTGATTGCAGCTTCCTAATAAGTCTCCCATGTGGAACAGTGTCAAACGCTTTCTGGAAGTCTAGGAATATGCAATCTGCCCAGCCCTCTCTTTCCTGTAAGATTTGGCTTACCTCATCATAAAATTCTAATAAGTTTGTTACTGTTGATCTTCCTTCTCTGAAGCCATGTTGCCTCACTGACAAAAAGTTGAAGGATTCCAAGTGAAGAGAGATATGTTTCCTTAGTAGTTTCTCCATAAGTTTGCAAACTATGCTGGTCAAGGAAACTGGTCTATAGTTCAGAGCCGTATCCCTCCTTCCCTTTTTGAAGATAGGTATCACATTTGCTTGTTTCCAGCATCTTGGAATCTCCCCCGACTCCAATGACTCCTTAAATATGATACTTAGTGCCACTGATATTGTGTTTGCGCATTTTTTAAGCACATGAGGGGATATGTCATCAGGACCTGTAGCTTTATGAACATCTAAATCCATCAGCGCTTTGCATACCTCTGTGGCTGTAAGGTTGATGTTCTCTAATACCGGCCCTTGAGCTTCTATCACTGCAATCTGAGGGGGTGGGGTATTTTCTACTGTAAATACTGACTGAAACTCCTTGTTCAATTCTTTGCAGATCTCTTCGTCCGTCTCAGTGATGCTTCCATCCGCTCTCTTTAGCCTTAAAACCTGTTCTTTTACCTTCAGTTTTCCTCTGATAAAGCTGTGGAAAAGCTTGGGATTTTCTTTAGCCTTCCTGGTGATGTCCCTCTCATAATCTTTCTCTGCCTCTCTCCTTTTACTTAGGTAGTCGTTTCTTGCTCTTTTGTAGGTTTGCCAGGCATTTATGTTTTTTCTCCTCCTATGCCTTTTCCAGCATTTGTCTCTCCACTCCTTAGCTCTTTTACACCCATTATCGAACCATTTCTCTCTGGCATGAATTACACCTACTTTGGTGACAGGTATGCAGCAATCTACTATCTTCCCATATTTCTCACAAAAGATGTCATACATTTCTTGTACAGATTTGTTGTAAAATAAGGTTCTCCAGTCAATAACTGCAAAAAGCTCATTCATTTTGATGTAATCTCCTTTCTGATAGTTCCTCCTCATGTCCTCAGTGCCTCTACTCTCAGGAAGAATGTCTTCAATGATATACTCCATCAACAACACACAGTGGTCACTCTTTCCAATTGGTGGTTCATACTCAATATTTTCAATATCCAACACATTATCTGTGAACACCAGATCAAGTAGTGATGGCTCATCCCCACCCCTGGCTCTTGTTGGTTCCATTACATGTTGGTGTAGGAAATTCCCTTGTACGCAATCTAGGAATCTTGCCCCAAAGGAGTCCTCACCACTGTGTGGGTCAAGATTTATCCAATCTATCTCTTTATGATTAAAGTCTCCCATAATCAAAATCCTACATTTTTTCTCCCGCGCCATGTTAACAACTGAGTTTATGACTTCAATCGTACCTATATGACTTTCCTCATAAATTTCAAGCCTATTTTGGTTCCTTGGTGGGTTGTATACAACAGTTATTATAATGCTCTCTGACCCAGTATTTATGCGAGCAACAAGAAATTCCCTGAACTCACTTTCTATAGCCAAGTTTATCTCTTCAACTTGAATCCTCTCACTTATGAGCAGTGCTATCCCTCCACCAGTCCTCTCAGATCTTTCGACCCTTAGTATTCTGAAGCCCTTAGGAAAAACTGTGACACTGTTTATGTCCTCACTCAACTTAGTCTCTGTAATTGCTACTATATCTGCCTTACTGTTGTGAATCCTATCTTTTAATTCTACTGCCTTACCAGCTAATCCATCAGCATTTGTGTATAACAATCTTAATGAGGCCCCATCCCCTGATCTTCTGTCATTATCTTCTTTATCTCCCCTTTGTCTGGAAGTATTCCGTAACAAAAATTTTTCTTCTCTTCTTCATTTCTTTCATCATTTAACCTTCTTGCCTCTTGCAACAAGTTTTTGATCTTTCCCATCTCTTCCTGTGTTCTGTATCGTCTAATGAACACTTCTTTGTATTCTTGAAGGTCTTTTAGACTTTTTTTTCTCAACAATATTTCCCTACATGTCTCCCCTCTCTCAAAGGTTACTTTTGTTGGTCTCGGCTTTCCTTCCCTCGAATATTTACCTAGTTGGTGTATGTTTACAATATCCTCAGGACCACATACTACTCCAAGCTTTCTTATCAGGCCTACAACGTTAGCTTTATTTTCTTCAAGTCTCCCCTGCCATGTTGGCTCCTGGGATTCACTTATGCCTGAGATTACCACTGTCTTCTCCTTATCAAGTGCCTGTCTGATGAGTGGGTTTGCCCTTTCCATCACAACGTCTTTCATTTTTTCGATTACTGTCTCTTTATAGTCAACTGTTTGTATGTTTTCCAGTGCCACCACCTTTACAGCCTCTTTTACTGCCACATTCCCCTTTAGTGCATCAGCAAAGGACGTTTTCATGGCATCATTTTCCATATTCAGCTCCTGGAACTCTTTTCTGAACTGTTCAATGTTTTCCTTAATCTGAACATTCCAAGCAGCAATCTCGTCTCTCTCAGAAGATAGCAGTGAACTAACATCTAATTCCTTTAGGTTGTCATTTAGCTGTTTGTTTTTATCTTCTTGATTAGAAATTCTGTGTGTGTGTGTGTGTGTGTGTGTGTGTGTGTGTGTGTGTGTGTGTGTGTGTGTGTGTGTGTGTGTGTGTGTGTGTGTGTGTGTGTGTGTGTGTGTGTGTGTGTGTGTGTGTGTGTGTGTGTGTGTGTGTGTGTGTGTGTGTGTGTGTGTGTGTGTGTGTGTGTGTGTGTGTGTGTGTGTGTGTGTGTGTGTGTGTGTGTGTGTGTGTGTGTGTGTGTGTGTGTGTGTGTGTGTGTGTGTGTGTGTGTGTGTGTGTGTGTGTGTGTGTGTGTGTGTGTGTGTGTGTGTGTGTGTGTGTGTGTGTGTGTGTGTGTGTGTGTGTGTGTGTGTGTGTGTGTGTGTGTGTGTGTGTGTGTGTGTGTGTGTGTGTGTGTGTGTGTGTGTGTGTGTGTGTGTGTGTGTGTGTGTGTGTGTGTGTGTGTGTGTGTGTGTGTGTGTGTGTGTGTGTGTGTGTGTGTGTGTGTGTGTGTGTGTGTGTGTGTGTGTGTGTGTGTGTGTGTGTGTGTGTGTGTGTGTGTGTGTGTGTGTGTGTGTGTGTGTGTGTGTGTGTGTGTGTGTGTGTGTGTGTGTGTGTGTGTGTGTGTGTGTGTGTGTGTGTGTGTGTGTGTGTGTGTGTGTGTGTGTGTGTGTGTGTGTGTGTGTGTGTGTGTGTGTGTGTGTGTGTGTGTGTGTGTGTGTGTGTGTGTGTGTGTGTGTGTGTGTGTGTGTGTGTGTGTGTGTGTGTGTGTGTGTGTGTGTGTGTGTGTGTGTGTGTGTGTGTGTGTGTGTGTGTGTGTGTGTGTGTGTGTGTGTGTGTGTGTGTGTGTGTGTGTGTGTGTGTGTGTGTGTGTGTGTGTGTGTGTGTGTGTGTGTGTGTGTGTGTGTGTGTGTGTGTGTGTGTGTGTGTGTGTGTGTGTGTGTGTGTGTGTGTGTGTGTGTGTGTGTGTGTGTGTGTGTGTGTGTGTGTGTGTGTGTGTGTGTGTGTGTGTGTGTGTGTGTGTGTGTGTGTGTGTGTGTGTGTGTGTGTGTGTGTGTGTGTGTGTGTGTGTGTGTGTGTGTGTGTGTGTGTGTGTGTGTGTGTGTGTGTGTGTGTGTATTTAGTCTACTCAAGCACAGGTTGATAATGTCTTAGGTTTTTTTGAACTTAAATGGGTCTGTCTAGGACAGTTCGATGTTAAGTCTTCCTTCAGTTACGGTTCTTTTTCTATGCCTACAGCTACACTGAATATTCTTGAATATTCATTACACATCTTTTATATCTGACTAGTCATTACACTCTCCATCTCTTTCTCTTTATGTATTCTTCGTGCCCAGGCCCGATGAGAGCTGTTTTATTTCATCATTTTTGGCCCATCCTGGTGTCACAATCATAAAAAAAAAAATCAATTTACCATTTTGCCATACGTTCTCTCATTAATTAATATATTTTTACATCTACTAATATCTCTTCATTTGACTAAGTTATCTTTTATTGAGTACAAAATATTTCCTATTGTGTAAACTTACTTTTCTCCAATTGTTTATCATTATTATATCATTCATATACTTATCCCTATGCAACAGATTTCAGTGTTTCTGCCCCTCACGCGGCTTCTCTCTCTCTCTCTCTCTCTCTCTCTCTCTCTCTCTCTCTCTCTCTCTCTCTCTCTAAGTTTTCCTCTGTTCTTTCAGTTCCGCTTTGATGTGTATTTTTCCCGACAAAGTTCCATGCAGGATCAAGTTAAAATGAGGTAGGAATGTGGGCGATGCCTTTGGATGCCACCCTCTCCTCCCGCACGTCTATCAACCGAGCAACTCGGGGAGCTTCATTTTCACCCACGTTACGCCTACTTTACGTCTAATGAGAAAATGAAAATGATTTAGTGTTTATTATTATTATTATTATTATTATTATTATTATTATTATTATTATATTTTGTGGTGGTTTTGGATTTGACGGTTTATATATATTGACGTCGGCAACCCCCCAATTTAAGGGGGAAACAGCCACGGTATATATATATATATATATATATATATATATATATATATATATATATATATATATATATATATATATATATATATGCACACACACACACGTTTTGATTCTGCTTCATCTAATACATTTAATGTAAATTAACAGGAGAACAGATCACTGAAAGGAAAACAAGATAATGCATTCACCATCAACATTATTATTATTATTATTATTATTATTATTATTATTATTATTGAAACAGTTGATAAACCGTGAACTCGATTGTCACCCACACAATCATACACTCCTTCCCTTCTGTGAACTAAGGGATCGTAAGGGGTCTTCCCCAACCCTATAACGGGGATCCCTCGCTTCCAGGCTACCCAACCTCCATAGGGTGGGAGATGGAGAAATTAGCGCAATGGTGTTCGCTCGCTGAATTAATTAAAGTTGAGACGGTCTCCCTCAACCTCCCTCCACCCACTCCAGATTTTGGAGAGACATTTTACATTCATTGTCATAATTAAAACAAACTCAGCGCTACGCTTTGCCTCACAATATATGTTTATTTATTTATTTATTTATTTATTTATTAAGTATATGACGTCGGCATAACAAAAAAGTTGGATGGGATTTTTTGGGAACATGAACACGATGCAAAATAAAAAAAAAATTGCTAGAAAATTTCTTCAGCGGGGAGAGAGAGAGAGAGAGAGAGGAGAGAGAGAGAGAGAGAGAGAGAGAGAGAGAGAGAGAGAGAGAGAGAGATTTATAGCGTAGGTTCGAATTTTGACGAGATTATGTGCATATTTAGTGTAATACGAGAGCGAGAAATATTCAGTTGAGCGTCGGAGGTCGAAGAAGAGAGAGAACCCACTCATTCTGAAGCTCTCGATGAGCTAATTAGATGCATGAAGGCATGCAAATTATGCAGGGGAATTTGCAGTTCAAAATATTTCATCTGAAATTCATATGAAGATTTTATTTAACATCACAGAGCGTATTATTCTGTATTATGATTTTTGTTTTTATGTATTTGTCTATTTATTTATTTACTTATTTTTTAGTGTTTTTATTTTCTCAGTAAATTCGTTTTTAGAATGCAGACGCTGCAATAAACGACTTTTTATCTTAAAGCAGATTAAAGTTTTTATGCAGTATTTTTTATGTCAGACTGTCTGTATGCAGTATATTCCATACTCTGTCAGATTGTATATCTATCTATCTATCATTTTGTCGGTGTATCTGTCTAACCTCTATCAATTTATCTGTATGTATCTTTCTATATATCTATCTGTATCTGTTTATGTAACTCTCTCTCTCTCTCTCTCTCTCTCTCTCTCTCTCTCTCTCTCTCTCTCTATATATATATATATATATATATATATATATATATATATATATATATATATATATATATATATATATATATATATATATATATATATATATATATATATATATATATATATATATATATATATATATATAATGGCACTTGGTATGAAAGGTGAGTTTTTATATAGCATTACTTTGTTAGATCATATTGTTTAACATCTCTTAGTCTCGTATTATATATTTTCATTTAAAAATGTTATACTAACAGAGGCTTTTAATATATTTTAGCAGATTAGGTGACTTTAATATAGATTCTCTTTCTTCATTTTTTCTCGTTGTTCAGACCTTTTAGATATGACTGAGTCTAATTACTAACTGATTTTAGATTCCCTAATGTTGCTGATATAGTCAGTGTTGACGAGTCTCTGCAAACTGGTTATCAATCCTTATAAAATAATTATTGTTTTCTGTGTTACTATTTGTCCCAATATAGGGACTCCCTAGTTGGAAAATCTGAGCACATGGTTCCCGTTGACGGACATAAATTGTTGTAATATTTAAAGCCTAATTTTCGATTTTCTCACCAATAAAAAAAATACAGTATTAAATATTTTTTTAAAGCATTACTCATATAGACTATTTTGGTCAGCATGCTTAATAATTTGACTTCACAGAAGAATTATAATAGTATTTCTCGAGCTTAGGGTTTAATTACCATTTATTTGCGAATATATATATATATATATATATATATATATTTTTTTTTTTTCGTGTGGAAGTTCTTGACAGATTCTCATTCCTGATATTATTCGAAAATGTTGTATCTTGATTCATTTTGATTATTTTCCTGTTTTATATGACACTATTTATTCTCATTATGGGAGTGGTCACAAGCAGGTTGGAGCTGGGGAATTGAGGCTGGATGCCATTCCTAGCGCCTCAAGGTGGGCTCGAACGCGTGTCTCTCTCTTCCCGAAACGAGTGCCCTATCCACTGCGCTACCGCGGTCCCCTACCTTGATTCTTTGTTGATACGATTAATGAAAACGTTCTTGCTATAAAAGAATAAGTATGTCCTTGTTGCGGTCTCCTCAATTTACTTTTTTTTTTGTAATTTAAGTAGTACTATATATATAAAACCTTATTTTACTCAGACAACTATTGCAGTAACCATGTAAAATCTCTAGCAAGGTCTTCATTACTCTGACTATTCTGCAGATTGTCCTTTTCTCATTGTTTATCATTCTCTTACCTCTGCCTTGTCCTTAAGCTGCTACGTCTTCTTCGTCTCAATGTTTTTCGGTGCCCAGGTCCAATGAGGGCGATTTCCTTTGCCTATCCCGGTGTCACACTCATTAGATATATCTGGTGCATCATGACAGCCAAATGTAAAAAGAAGAAAAAAATCAGTGGATTAATTTTGTAAAAAAGTAAGTTTGAATAAGCCACATAAGGTTGGAAAAAAAAAAAGTGAGCAATGTCATGTGAGATTTGCATCTTTCCCACTATCCAGTCATGACCATCCTTTGCTTTGACATAAGTTACAAAACTGATAAACAAATTAGATAAAAAGTTTCAAAGTTTAATTCGAAAAATTCAGTGTAAGCTGATAAGTTTGCTTACATAGAAAAATTAATTGTATATAGAGTAGTTCAGTTGCATAGTAACTGATGTACTTTCTATTATTCTTAAAGTTTTATAGATGAGCATTTAGGAAGTAAAAGAAAATAATTCTGTACAGCACAGTATTACTTGACTCCATCTCTGCTTATGTTTTTATAGTCAAAACAATCTCTAAACCCACACTGATGTTTGTGGATCATTATTAATTGTAAATTTAGTGTTTTGTTTGTATAGAGTACAGTTTAGTATTCTTACTGGTTAACCATTGCAGTATGTATGCAGTCTAGAGTACATTATATAGATTTTCATGTGTAGATGATTCCTAACAACCGCAGTGCATATCATCTATTTCTGAAACATAACCTGGACATAGTGTGACATTATATATATATATATATATATATATATATATATATATATATATATATATATATATATATATATATATATATATATATATATATATATATATATATATATATTTAGATAATATTATGTTTAGTTTAACTACATCACAGTAATATAGGCCTTATTTATAGTATAAGGAGGTTGGGAATGGATTATATGCAAAGTAATGCCATGTTCTAGAAGGGTCTTGAACATACATGCTTTTTGGCGTACATAAAAGGTGTTGGAACTTACGACAGCATAAAATGAATTACAACTGTTATTCATATATACTCTATACATTGCATATTGCATTGACCTCTCTATGTAATGGATGTAAGAAGAGGCAACCATTCCAGATTAATTAAGGCTATACAGTAATATTTGCATTAATACAGTTTATTAGCAGTCATTTTGTATTTACTTTTGAGAGAACTTAGTTGTCCAGTTGCAACTTGGAAATTTGTGAAAGGTATCATTGTTACTTGATAGGGAAGCTATATAATATACCCAATATTTTTATATTTAACGCTACTGTAAAGTTATTCAAGTGTGCTTTGTTCTGCTTGTGAATATGACTCCTCCCTAAATAGAACTACATTAAGCTGCCCATGGTTTTTAATTTTATCAGCTGTACGCAGTTGTTGACATACCTAGCTTACAGAAACATAACACAACATTAAACTGTGTATTGCACCATGATTCCAAGAGTGAGTTAAAATGTTGTACAGACCAAGAAATATCTAACATTCTGTATGCAGACTTTAAGCTGGGAGGAGAGTTTCTAGGATTATTTCGCATTATTAATACTACTTGAGTGGAAAGAACATGTTTAGGAAAGAATTCCCTGGGCTATCAGCTGGAATTATTTGGAAGAGTTATCAACGCTCTATTTGCATTGCAATTAAGAGAATGTTAACCTTTTGCAGGTTTCTTATAATGAGAAACAAACTTACGATACAATACTTATGGCATAGTGCTCTTAAGTCACCTATGTAGTATATAATATATTAAACATCTACATATTGTTTTGAGTACATCATTATAATACAGCAGGGGAACATATTTGGATTTTGGCACACGACTTCTAGTTGGGATTAATCAACATTACCAAACAAAGAAAAACAAATTTGGGATGAATAAATGCTTATTACACCAAGCTGCATAGCATACCTTATTCACTTTATACAAAATACAATATCAAAGCATATTGTAGAATATTTTGTGAAACGAGACAATAGTTTTTTGAGACACAAATTAGCCAACAATATTTCAATACAAATCAAATTTAGAAATAAATGTCACTATTTAATATTTAGAATGCAAACCAACCATGTACTGTGCATTTAACAAAATTCATTACACCCTGAAATGCACCATATTGTATATACTGTACTGTATTGGCCATATTTAGTAGCAGACTTTACTTAAAATTAAGATGAACATGCCCATATTTTCCATTACTACCCTTGCTTCACAGTATCAGCTACCATCTTAATAATATATTAGTCACTGATTTATGGATATGTTAGATTTTGCCTTATAACCAGTAACTGTTACTGTATCTGGGTTACATTATGTGGAGGACTTATTGAAATCGTTGACCTAGCACCCCATCAATTATATGGAGGCACTTAAATTCAATCATGGCAGCTTAAGACTCTTAATATTCAGTATGTGATCCAACCAGTCATACATTGTGTAAATATCAGTTACAATAATAACAAATCTATATACTGTACTTAGTACCTATAACTGTACTGTATTGATAGAAGAGTTGAAATACTTTACTGTACTACATAGCAAAAAAAAATATACTGTATGTAACAAGTGTAATGTTAAGAATTATGATTAACAAGTTTTATTAATAATGATTACATTAATCTAAGGGAATTGTTTTTTTTAATAATATTTTTATCTAGTTTCAATTTGCAATAGGAACCAAATTATAGTAATTATCTCTGAAAATCCAATTTTAGAGTACTCTAAATTGAGATTATAAGCACATTGATCTGTAATTACCGTGAATGGAGCAATCTGCAAAGTCATTTTGCGTGAATTGTCAAGTTATACTGCACAGAAGTTTTTTAATAAGAATTTTTTTCTTGCATCTGACTGTTATGTAAATTCTTTACATGTAACAGAAAGTGTGTTATTACTGCATGCACTGATGTGTTGTTGGAGTTAGTAGTGTTGATGGTAAAACCTTGACAGGCAATAGCAATAAGTCCACAGTGATGGAAAGATACTACAGGATGTACGGATGTTGGTATTGTTGGAATGTTCGATAGTGGTGGTTGGTGGTGCTGTAGCTGTTGTATTAAATGGGACATACCAGGAACAGAAGCAGGACCATCACACTACTATTGGTCTTGGAGTACAGCTAAGTCACGGACTGCATGGGTCTTAAGGAGTGGGGTGGAGATGCGTCTCAGGAGGATGTGGGTATGTTGTAGTTATGGTTGTAATGCTTGTAGATGTTGGGCGGCTTGTGTGTCGTGTGTAATGGCCGTAAGAGTGGCAATAGTCAGAAGGAGCAAAGCCTGCGTGGGAGGGTACGGTGGTCAGGGTGGGGGATACAGGTCTGTGGAGGCTCTCAAGGAATTGCGGAGATCTGCACAATGGTACCCAAAGTTTGGTCTCAGTGGACTCTGTAGGTGGGGCTCCGGTATTGTAATGCTGTGCCGCTTCCATGACCTCTGCGTTAGACAGGCCGTGGCTGTGGCTGGGGCAGATGTTGGTGGTGATTGCTGCGGGAGCCACCTCGTGATTCGCGGCATGCTGCCTGCGGCTGAGTACGGGTGGGGGACTATTCGTACTACTTTGGGGGTGGAGTGTTGCAACCGCCGTCGCTTGGGGTATATCCGGGATTGCCAGTTAGTTCTGGCTCTGCAGGTGGCATGATGCAATGCTGGCATGCGTGGGTGACTGCAGTCCCACGCATGCAGGGTGCTGGAGGCCGGGGGATATGCGTGGTGGTCTGGGCCCCTCAATACCGTGTGGGCTGGGCAGCTGGCTCCGCCCCTAGGGGGCTCCTGAGGCTGGGGCCGGGTTGATCATTATTTGGCTGTCTATTCGGAGGCTGAAGGCATGGGAGATTCACCATTGTTATGGGGGGGGAGGGTGGTGTACATGGTAATGTGGGGTGGGCCTGGATGAGTAGCATGGATCTACTATAGGGGGATGGGAGTGGGGTGGCCGCATATATGTACGCTGCGCGCGCAACTCAACATCGGAGGTGGAGGATTATGAGTGATGTGTGTCTTGGTGTGGCTACCTAGCATGTAACTTGTGTGGGGTGCTGGATTCGTCCAGGACAGCCACTAGTGTACATGGTAAACGTCATCCCAACAGTAATTGGGTGGTGATCCGTGCAGTCAGACTAGTGTGAAGATATTAGGGTTGGGTTGCAACGACACGGCCTATGGAGAACCTGGGGGAGGAGACGGGCTGGCCAGGCCAATAGGGAGTTGTGGGCAATGAACATACAAGATTTACCACGGCATCAAGAACCATGATTGAGTGGGGAATGATGTCACCAAGAAATGCATGAATTGCATCTTGAAAACTGATGAGACTAGATATTAATGGCTTTACAGGATTTACCAAAGAGAAGGAGGTTGCATAAATAAACAAATTTGTTGTTAAGTTTGTAAACTACAGTTATCTGAAGAAGGCATGATTGAAGAGATTCTAGAGGTGGCTCAAGATGAATTAACAAATAATATGACACTGACACTGCCACGGGAATGTATATAAGAAGAGGTATGAGATGAGGAAACTGCTTTAAATAAAGGTGCCAACTAAGAGTCACTGAGAAAAAATTTGGGTAAATTTGTGCAGATCTCAGCAATTTCCTTGAGAGCATCAAAGACATGTATCCCAACACTGAAAACGTTCACTCAAAGAGAGATTTGCTCATTCTGTATTTGCAAATCTTAAGGACATTAAAAAGAAAAAAAGAAGCAAATATATAAAGCATTTAAAACATTATCTACAAAATACCAACATCCTTCCTGAGAAGAATCTCAACCAATCCTTAAGAACATGCAGTAAGTGAATTTGCTGTATAAATGAAAAATAGTAGTGTTGATGGTACTGCTTCTGTTCATGGTATGTCCATTTTAATAAAAGCTACAGAAAACAAAAACAAATATAGAAATTCAAAAATACAAAAATCAGTACATACTGTAGTATATTTCCATAACTGTGAGAATTATTGCTATTGCCTGTAAAGGTTTTACATAAAACTACTAAATAAAAAAAAATGGGCAAAGT
>JAXCGZ010003918.1:0-25000 GCA_037179515.1 Halocaridina rubra
TTCAGTTTATTATAAGACTAAGATTTCCCAGAGACAAACGGATATCAGATATAATAATAATAATAATAATAATAATAATAATAATGATAATATGCTCCGGTTTTACGTCAAGGACTCCCTTTTCAACTAAGGGCTAGGACGGTTGCCTTCTTGCGAAGGACTTGTTTTGGCAGATGTAATCCTTACCCTGAGTGCATGCCCTTGCTAAACTCAGACCGCGACGGGGCGCGAACCCTCGACCTGCCGCCTCAGAGTCGCGAACGCTACCATTTTGCCACGGAGACTACAATAATAATGATAATAATAATGATAATAATAATAATAATAATCTCCCCAATCATCATCAAAGGAAAATTATTGCTGCCAATAATAATAATAATAATAATAATAAGATCTAAGGAGAAGTTTTAGAATAGACATCATGAAGGTAATGCAGAGGTATAGTAAACCCAGCAGAGAGCTGGATATTCATTACACATCTTTTATAATCCCTTCACATCTGACAGGTCATTACACTCTCCATCTCTGTTTCTCTTTACAGCCTGATAAAGGCCGTTTTATTTTATAATTTTTGGCCTGTCCTGGCGTCATAATCATCTATATATATAAAAAAAAAAAAAAAAAAATTATAAGGCTGATCCTACTTCGCGATTATCCTGGTTCGCGCCGGGTCCCGGAACCGAACTACCGCGATATGGGAGGGAACACTGTATATATATATATATATATATATATATATATATATATATATATATATATATATATATATATATATATATATATATATATATATATATATATATATATATATATATATATATATATATATATATATATATATATATATATATATATATATATATATATATATATATATATATATATATATATATATATATATATATATATATATATATATATAATATATATATAGGTAGTCGCCGTGGCTCAGTCGGTAGCGTCTCCGACTCTGAGGCGTCAGGTCGAGGGTTCGCGCCCCGTCACGGTCTGAGGTTAGCAAAGGCATGCACTCAGCGTAAGGATTACATCTGCCAAAACAAGTCCTTCGCAAAAAGGCAACCGTCCTAGCCCTTGGTTGATAAGGGAGTCCGTGACGTAAAACCGGAACTATATATATATATATATATATATATATATATATATATATATATATATATATATATATATATATATATATATATATATATATATATATATATATATATATATATATATATATATATATATATATATATATATGTGTGTGTGTGTGTGTGTGTGTGTGTGTGTGTTATCTTTGCAGGCAATAGCAGAACCTACAGCATCTACGTTTAGAATTTAATCAGGTTTCCTTGGAGGTGCTACTTCAGATCAGCAATGAATAGGATATGGTGCATATGCAGCCTTAAAACTACTGAACAACTAATCTCATATACATCCACTGAAATAATACATAATCAATTTCCCTTGATAGAAAAAAAAAAGAGAAAAAAATAAAAAGCAGTCCTACCTTATGATCATGCAGGAGATGCTTAATGAGGGAAGCATAATAATCTTTTAATAACTGTCTGACATTCTTCTGCCTTTCTTTAGGTAAAAAGTCACTTTGTGGTATGGCCATCTGTAACAAATCAAAATATACAACATAAACATGAATGTGTTCCAATTTACTATTGTACAAATGGAAATAAATGTTTTTATTTTTTTTTTATTTATTTCCCTTAACACTCTATTATATATATAAGAAAGGACACGAAATAGTGCATATACATAATAGTAACAAAGTGGAACCATGGATCATGCAAGTTGGTAAGTTACGATATTTATTCTACCTATACAAGCATTAGTAAAATAAACGATATTTTACAGCTCCAGCATTGATGATCAGAGATTCAAAAGTTGAAAATCACCAGATCTGAGGAACAATAGTAAAATTTCCAAGGTGTTTCAGAAGATAGCTTTTTAATTGAAATAATACTAAAAACTAGAGGGAACAATTCCAAAAGCACCCGCAAATATGATGCACATATCACTATGAAGTAGGCACCAAATGCCTTTGACTGTGATGTTTTTTGTTCGTAACAAGTAGAGGAGTCAAGAGATATTGCTGATGTGGACTAATCTCCAAAAACAAATCATTTGCATGATGCATGGCTTTTGCCTTCGTAGAATTCATTCATTCACAAAAAAAAAGTTTGAATGAGTAAAATTCTGAATGAATGAACAAAATATTACTTGGTAAGAACATTACTGTGCAGGATATGAGTTCAATTAAACAAGATTAATTTCTTTTTTGGGAGTTACTGACGTCCTCAACAAGTAGGTAAGTTGTAATGGTGCTCTATATTATAAACTCTAAAGAACTGGGTTTGCATCTAATGGCATTGTATATTAAAGAAAAATTCATGGAACATGAGCTGCCAAATAGTGAATACTATTTCTAGTATTCACTGCATCACTACCTGAGGCTTGTGCTTTAACATCTGCATATAATCACACCAGTGTCTAACAAGAAATTCATCCTTCTTCAAGAATGGAAAAAATCTGATAAATTCATTACACAACCTGCCAATCATATACTATTATGGGAGAAAAGCACAGAGCACGTATAAACACCCAGATTCAATAACTTCACCACTATTACACAACACCAGATAAGCAGAAGTGGTGAGAGTGAGCTCATCAGTGTGGTATACAAATCCAATAACTATGTTGAAACCAGTGCATGCCAAAATCCAACCTCCCCCACATGACACTACAGCAAAAGTTCAATCATTTTAAGTACATACTGGAAACACATCATACACAGATCAATCACAAATACAGAACATATATTCCTACTCAAACATCCTCAACAGTCCTTAAAACTACACTCCACAATTACAATACATAACCAATACTCCAAACATCATCCAGGGAGGTGACTTCAGTATCATAATGGCTACTTGGTTTGTTGACAAACCTGACATGGACAGAGGGCTGGTAATACAAAACCAAACAGCAACATTTATAATTTTAATTAACATTCATGAACACTCATTTACTCCCCAGCAAGCCCAATTCCTACCATCATATCCAGACATCATCTTCTGTTCACCAAATCTCGTCCCCACATCATCATGGAGGTGATAAAAACCCTAGGTTCTGACAACTTTCCCATCATTATAACTACTAAGAAGAAAAACACCCCAGCTGGCCATAAAAACATACACCAATAACAATAGTCAACTGGAGAGATTTTACTAATCTAACAGAACCACAGTTCGACAATCTATACAGTACTCTCATTACAAACACAAACGATGGTATGCACTCTTTATACAGAATATCTCCCCATTTAGCCCAGCAATATCTGATATACTGTTAGTCCTGAAACATAGATTCTTATCATATCTGTTGTAACAGTGGCATGCTGATTGTAGTCAGGTATTCTTGGACAAGCCCAAATTGAGCAACATTGGTGGCCACAGGCTAAGCTCTGAACTGGCAGGTTAGAAGTTGCTACGGCATGTCTACAACTGGACTACTTCCACAGGCGTGCTCATTTTTGTTTCATTAATCAGGGACACCAGGATGGCAAGGAAACCTGCCTTCATCTAGCCCATGCACAAAGAAAACATTTAAGAAAAAGTGGCACCTTAGTTACAAGGCAGAAATAATAAGAGTGATAAGCAATAAAAAAGACAGGCATAAGGAATAGTCAAAGTAATGAAGTCCTAGAAATATGACCAGATTACGCCTTGAAATGACAGCAGATCTGTATTTTGAAAGAAGAAATGTCATAAAAGCTACAGAAGACAGAAGCAAGAATAGAGTTCCAGAGGCTGGAAGTAGAAGGAAAAGAGCAGTCATTGTACAAATCAATCCGCAAGTTACAAAGATATATATAGTGTGTATATGGAGAAGCCGCTTGGCATGTGTTACATGGCCTCACCAGTGGAAGTATGATGCAAATTGCCAACTCAGCAAAACAGCAATGTAGTACTGATAAAAGAGGGAAAAAGATGGCACCTTCCAGAGAAGAGAAAGAATCGAGATGAAAAGTAGGAGCAGGATCAAAGACGAGTCTAATGGCCTTAAGGAATTTTACAAGGCATACCATTAGGTCAAGCTGCTTTGTTCTACTGTGCATGTAGTAAGCACACGGAAAAGCATAGGGTTACAGAGGGGTAAAATATAAGGGTCAGCAATAGAGCAAGTTTTAGACCTACGAGGCTGAGCAGAGCAGCAGTTTCTAGTAGTAATAAAACAAAGAGAGTTATATCAAAAGGAGATGCTTGATATGACCAGTATGCCCGATATTTCGCAGGTAAAGTAAAACCAAGGATGAAAGGTAGTAAAAGTTTCGATAGAGCAAGAGATGTACACTTCCATTCCCAAGGTTATGATCTTAGCAGCTTTATGGACTGTATGGTCAGGGTTAGGGGTCCGAAATAAAGACATCCCATAAAAAATCAAGGAGAAAGATACTCAAATCATCATGTTGGGTAAGCTTGAGAGCCAAAAGAGGTGCTGAGTAGAAGGGATCGTTGGTGAAGAGGCAAAACTGGAAGATATTGAGATCAGAGTGGCCAGAAGTACCAAGAGGGGAAAGTAGAGAATTTTAGAAGTAAAGAATAGTTCAAGAAAATTAGCTGATAGCTGTGAGAATCAGGAACACATGTATTATGTTTGATAATCTGCTCCAAATTGTGTGTAACACAAAAAGCAAGGGCCCCGACCAGTGAGTCTTAAGCAGAGTTCAGTGGTAACTAATCACAGGAGAGAGAGAAAAAACATCAGGACAGCTGCCTAGTGTTCTTATAGAAGGGGACTCCCTTTCCAAACAATAGCATCTCTCCCTTTCCTAATCTTCGCCACCTTCCTCTTACACCAACAACTCTCCTCCATAATAGTACAGTGGTGACCCCAACCCATGAATTTAATCCGTTCCTAAAACTTGCTCTTGGGTTGGATTTATTTTTCCCATTGAAAAGCAAGTAAATTCAATTAATCCATTCCTAGTCACAATAAATATTAATATTAAAATTTTTCTAGTCAGAATAAACATGAAATATAATAAAGGTCATATGTATTTCATCTGTAAACGGAAAATTACATTAATAATAGAAAGGAATTTTACTCTACTAGAGTAAAACATGTACATAATCAGGTGTACAGTATACACTGGCTGATACCAGTATAAAATAACAAAGTCCAACGCTTAGAAAAAGTTGTCTCATTCTCCCACTAATAACAAATAGGTAAGAAACAAATATTGCAGGTAAGAAACAGTACTGTATTTACCTGGTATACTTGAATGATGGTGGTGGTGGAGGAGGAGGGACTAATTTTTGGAAGGAGAGTATCTTTATTTCTCTCTTCATTTCCACTGTTATGTATCTAGGGTGTTTGACGCCACTGTCACTAACGCATTTTACTTTCTTAGGAGCCATTATAAGGACTAGCTTAGAGGCAAAACAATGGAAAATAAAGCAAGATCTACAAACAGATCATGAACGAACTACACAGCGTGGGCACCAATGCAGAACTGAGAGTGGGTGAGCAGGAAATGTGCTCGCCTGGCCTAAACGCATGCATGTTCGTGGGTTGGTTTTTGTTCATTAGTTGGGGTTAAAGTTTGATCATGGGTTTTTTTTCGTGGGAACAGGCATCCATGGGTTGGGGTCACCACTGTACTATGAATTTAATCTGCACTAAATTTCATGTATTTATATTATATTTATTCTTTCTGTGCAAATTTATTAATTTTTACTGCTGTATGTCTACAAATTTATGCTTGAAATACTTCTGTAAAGGTTTAAATAAGCCACTGTCTGGGGTTGAGAAACAGATTAATCCAATTTACATTGATTCCCATGGGAAAATTTGCTTTGGTTTTTTAACCATTTCCAGGAACGAATTAGTTTCAAAAACCAAGGCTCCACTGCAACTTGTAATGTGAGTTCGAATCCCAAGACCCAGGGTCTAAAAATTTGTTCATGGATAATAGCATTGTTAAAGTGAGATTTCCATAGATTAAGTAATGCTTTATTGGAAGTGTCACAACAGCAAACTTTGTTAGAGAATAAAGAGCCCGAACCATTTAATGAGGCATAACTTAACAAACCTCATTTCTTTATGATAACAGACAATACTATTATATTAAACAATACTTGGAAGAAATACAAAGGTACCATAATGACTAAATTGAACATCAGACTGGGAAAAGATTTACACTATTGATTACAAAAGACAACAAATATTTTATCACTGAAAGATGTAGTAATGTGCATAATAGTTCAATAATTATATCATATGTGTACTCACTTGGAACTCTTCAGCAAGTAGTCTGATCTTTCGGGGAACTAAGCCCATGTAATCTTCGCCACAATGACGACAAAAGGTTAAAAGCACAGATATATTCTGGTGCTCCTCCTTGTCAGTGGTTACTAAAGTTGTTAGTACATTACCTGAAAAAGGTTTATGACTATTATAAATCCTATAAAAGCAAATGCAAAAAAAAAAAAAAATTAAAACCTTATGTACGATGGCCATAGTGCAGTACAGCAATAATGCAATACGTCGCTAAATAAAAGTGCTAGAAAGTAACTGCAACGTACATTTACAACAGGAGTAAAAACTACATTAAATTACAAAATGGGTATCTAACGGCATTAAAAATTTCCTTTTATGCTTCAAAAGCCTTAATATTTTTCATTAGTGCATTTAAGTTTTGATAACACTGCAAACCTAAGGCCAAAACACATTAGGACAAGGTTTTGTGTAACCCTGAAAAGGTGTACTGGCTTTATTCTACCTTAAGAATGCTTAATGGTAATGTAAGGATCCATGTACTCAACAGGAAAACAACAGTCTTTTGGCAAGAAGTACAAAGCAGTCCTGCAAGCCCATGACATGCCTAGCAAACCAATGGCCTTTATCAATATTGCTCAAGAATAGCAAGGCTTGCCAAGAGATAAACTCATTGTTCATGGGATGCTCAAGTATATCCAGATTTGGAAAAGAACTGGGTGCACTCAAGGATTGTACAGGAATTACAATAGGTTGAGCATGATTAATCAGAGCACCCTTAGAAGAAAAAAGGAAGGGACATCATATATATACCTCAACTTGGTGCTTGGCCTCACATTCGTGAGGTCAGCAGATCGAGCCTCTTCCAAGCAAAAGAGCTTAAGATGTTTACTGGGAAGGTTACTGCTGTGGCTGGACACCACAGTAGGGAGTTGGGACTTGCACCGGCTGATGCCCGCCAGAACATGGGCGACGCCCCTGATAGGAGGGTTAAAATCCAGCAAACTTTACCTTTAACTTTTAACTTAAGAATCCAACTGCAAGCAAATTTATATCCAACAATCTAAGATGAACAGCTACAGCTGATGATCAGAGTGTGGAGAAGACTCCAGACTAGAAAGCATAAAAGAATTGAACTTATTTATAATAAAATAACTGTCACCAAAAATCTTAAAAGACATTCTCAAGATAACAATATCTAAGTATTTTTTCACCTTTATGCTCAAAATGCTATGTTCAAAAAAGCAAAAGGGTTTCCTTCAAACCTGTTTGATGCCAAGACACCATGAGGGACAACTTGTAGCCTATTTCACCCATGTTAATCCTGCAGCCTACTTAGTTATCTTTACTTCTCAATTATTTAAAGCTGTATACCTATGGTACCTTCAAAACTAAATAAAAAGCCTGTCTCTATATTCTAAGAGACCAAGTTATCAGAATAATTTTTACCATGGTGGATAGCCTAATCAGGTAAAGCCAGGAAATCAGTGCATTATTTTACAGAAATTCCTATTGCCATCTTAATACTACAAGTCATCCTCCACTAACTTCTCTTACTTTGGTGTGTTCCTAATGCATTACTTGAATATTTATGTATACAAGAAATCAATTTTACATAAGGATGTTACAGTAAAGATAGGATAAATTAAGATTATAAAAAGGAGTAAGACAAAACTGAATAAGTGAGGAAGCACAAAAGTTCCTTAATAAGGTAATGTCATAGAAAAGCCTACTTCCCTTATGGTCTTTAAACAGAAGCTATAGCCTCTAAGCTCAATAGCCTACAGAATGCAGCATCAATATGAACACAAAATTGGGTAAAACGAAAGTTAAATATAATATGTCAGAAACTATGTTCCAATAGCACTTAACAACCTACTAGATCCAGGAAAGAAATTATAAAAATATACCAATACATATTTGCAAAACAATGTACCACTGGCATACCTAACAAAGGAAGTCCTTCTTTTGGAGCAAAAATGCCTGCAGTTATCAATTCAGCATACAACCGCAAGTCTACTCGAAGTTTACTCATATTGGGGATCTGCTAAAAAATTACAAAAATGTAGTCATACTTACAGATCATAGCAAACACTTACAGTATTTCCACATTTTGTAGATGGTAAGAATTACAGGTAACAGAAACTGCAGTAGTGTTGGTAAATATTCACAAAACCTATCTTACACATGGCAAAATTGTATCAAACCTTGAGTAAGAATTTAAAATTTAATATCTTATTAATAAATATTTGGTAGCTCACATACTTTTTCGTCTTTCTTAGGAGTTAAAACCTTCTGCCAGTTCTCTAGAAGCGTAGGAGCAAAATCATGGTAGCGATGATGAAGTAAGGAACAAATGTGTACAGCAGTAGCAATGTCAGACATTTTTAACTTGGCCTCAACAACAGCCTGAGCTACCTCACTTACATATTTCGTTAGATTAAGACTCTGCAAGTCTTTTATGAGAGAATCATGCTGAGTTTCAGTCAAGTTTTTCTGTAATAATGACAAAGATATAGTTATAAACTTAAGAAACATTTACATCTAAGGTCTAAGAAGTGACATAAAACTTCACACCAATAAAAAACACTAAAACTATACAAAATTTAGGTACAGTGGAACCTTGGCTCTCAAACGAGTTACTTTGCACACAATTAGGTTTTCAAATATATTTTCTGAAGAAAAAATGCTTTGGTTCCCAAATATTGCCTTGATATTCAAACAGGCATACCATGTGGCCACACAGTCTGGGAGTTAATTATGTACAGCCACCACCTAGTACAGACCCCCGACACAAATACGCAGCACCTTTTCTTGAATTCATTTTTTTTAATATTATTAAATAAGCCACCACGGAGCTAAAGAAGGAAAGTGCAACACATGAACATCTCAATGGAGAACAATAAACCCAGTGAGTCTCAAGCAAAGTTCAGTGATGCTAAATCATAGAGAAAAGAAAGAGAAAAAACTCCTGCTGGACAGTTACCTAAAGGGACTCCTCTTCCAAACAATAACGTCTCTCTCCTTTCCCTTCACCCTCCACTTAGGCTATCAACTCTCCTCAATGCAGTTTTAGTGAGATTAAATTTTTATCTATATTTCATATCATGCATTTTTTGTTGTTGTGAATGATTGAATTTCATTGTTTATATACGAGCTTATGTGTGAAATACTGTTATAAAAGGTTTAAGAATGCAATCTTCTGGGATTCAAGAATGGAGGGTAATATTGCTTTGATATTTCAAACAGACTATAGGAACAAATTAAGTCTGAGAAAAAATGTTCCACTACATACAAAAATTACCTTTCTTATGGCATGAGAGCAAAAACAATTTTTTTTCTAAAAATGAACCATTTTCATATTTACAAAAGAAACACTTGCTCATATCAAATAAATGGTATCTCTTTTCTGTTAACAGCATCAGGAAATCTTTTTTTTTTCTTTCTTTTTTATGTGATCCTCTCCCCCTAAAAAATAAACTATCTCTGGAGAACAACTACTCTGCATCTCTGCAAAATAGTCAGTTACTTAGGGAAACATTTTTCTCAATAAGAGAGAATAACGTATATGAATAATACACTGACCTCCCTATCACCAAGGGCAAAGAAAAAGGTATTTACCAATAACCCATCTGAAAACCGATAAACCTTTTGTTACAAGTTGACAAATTGTTTCCTGAGATCACTTCTTTCCCACATCTACAAAGAACTAATCAGTACTCTTCATTCTTTTAGCACATTTTTTGTATCGAATACATATTCAGTTATCATTCTGAGAAACCTCAAGAGATATCCATTTATTATATGGATAGGTTACCCCAATGTATTTTGCAGCTAGTCTTATATTTGAAGGCAGGTGAACACAGATTGAATTCATTCCTCACTGAACTTATTACCAAGTTTTCTGTTCTTCTGGCATCTCAAGCATGTGTCAAATTTTGATCTTTGTATAACAAACTATTCATTTACTTTTATACTTTATCTCAGTCAAATCTTTACTATTAATCTCATCTCTCGTTATTGTGTGGGTGATAACTTTATTAGTAAGTTTTGTTTTCATAACCAAAATGCTAGCTGCTGCTCATAATTGACAGTTAACTTCCCTGTCACAACGTTTTGAGCAACATCTGCTCCTTCCTTCTATGAATATATCTTAATAGGGAAAGGCCTATTTTGCTCTTTTATCCTCCTTTTCCATCAAGCTGGAAAAAAAAAAAAAAAAAAAAAAAAAAAAAAAAAAAAAAAGGTCAATAAGAGCTAGATGCTCTGCTTCATATTCATAAGATGATGCAGTCATCAAACATGCAGTCTTCAACACACAATTTGATTCATAAGAAATGTGAATAGTGCCTGGTATCATCAGTAGCACAGTGTGTGACTTATGACTAGACATCCAAATTGTACACCTCATCTGCCACAGGAACCACAAACCATAGGTGTTTTACTCCTGTACTTACTTCTACCCTCCACACTCAAACTGGAGTGGCAACATCTTCGTCATATTTACCCTCCAGAGCTGCAAACCACAAAAGGAAGCCACCCAACTCAAAAGAGGAGTAGCAAAGGAAGTCACACTTACACAGTAATACTACAGTTGAAGGTTTTTTGGACCAAATTTGGATTGTCCAGGACAGGTCAGTGTTAAGTCTTCCTTCAGTTATGGTTCTTTTTTTATGCCTACATCAACACTAAATATTCTTGGATATTCGGTACGCATCTCTTATTATCCCTACACATCTGACAATTCACAACACTCCCCATCTGTTTCCCCTTATTTTATATTTTCTTTGTGCCCAGGCCATATGAGGGCAGATTTACTTATCAATTTTGGCTCGTTCTTGTGCCACAATCATAAAAAAAAAATAAAAAAAATGACTATCACTGAAATTTAATACGTGGGAGAGGTGTTGATCATCTTCAAATTACCTCATCTCTATACACAGCACACAGCAACACATTTTCTTCTAAATAAAAATATTATTCCCAAGTGGTCATTTCTCAAGACTTCTTCTGACTAGAAACATCACCTGAACAGCAGTTCATATCCTGAATTGTTTTTAAGTTGATATTTTGTATTTACATTACTGCACATATGCTGGTGAAGCATCTAAGAACACTGTAATTATAAAATGGTTCCAGATATTCCAGTTGAAAAGAGTTATACAGAGATTCTGCACCCAAAAGAGTTAATAGCTCTCTTCTGCAGAAATGAATTCAACACTGAAGTACCTTTTGCTTTGGAGTAAGAGCTGAAGACACTTTTCCAGAAAAGTATAAGTCCTTGTTGTACTGTTGCAACATTGATTTATGACTCTCTCTCTCTCTCTCTCTCTCTCTCTCTCTCTCTCTCTCTCTCTTCTCTCTCTCTCTCTCTCTCTCTCTCTTTATTCAATTTATTTATTTATTATTCATCCATCTATCTATCTATCTATCTATCTATCTATCTATCTATCTATCGAGAGAGAGAGAGAGAGAGAGAGAGAGAGAGAGAGAGAGAGAGAGAGAGAGAGAGAGAGAGAGAGAGAGAGAGAGAGAGAGAGAGAGAGAGAGGAGAGAGAGAGAGAGAGAGAGAGAGAGAGAGAGATATATATATAAATGATTGCTGTACTAGTACAACAACGACAAGTGGAAAATTACTCCAATAAGGGTGAAAATCCCATTTTGTAGATGGGTATTAACCGACCACACTACAAACAAAGGCATAAACTCTAGTTAGTGGTTAGGTCTGTTTTCCTTCCACTCAGCAACTCGTTTTCTTCTCGCTCGTGTTAAACGTGTATTTCGAGTTTTTTTACTATTATTTTGTAAACACACTAATCCAAAGTCGTCTAGTTTAAACTCGCAAAATTGTGAGGTATATATATATATATATATATATATATATATATATATATATATATATATATATATATATATATATATATATATATATATATATATATATATATATATATATATATATATATATATATATATATATATATATATATATATATATATATATATATATATATATATATATATATATATATATATATATATATATATATATATATATATATATATATATATATATATATATATATATATATATATATATATATATATATATATATATATATATATATATATATATATATATATATATATATATATATATATATATATATATATATATATATATATATATATATATATATATATATATATATATATATATATATATATATATATATATATATATATATATATATATATATATATATATATATTATCGTGACATTATCAGGTCATCTTCTCAAAGTACAATGCCAAGAGATACAGACTGCAAATAAGAACATATAAAAAGAATAAAAAAACTATCTCTCAGGGGAATTTAAAATGGATTAGGGGACATAAATCACAATTAACAGCCAGGGTTAGTCAATAGTCCCCAGACACTAGCCGCAAAGGGAAAATAAAGTCAATAATTTACTTAAATTGTAAAGGATAAAAAGAAAAACAATAAACAATTAAAAAATAAAATAAAATTAAATAAAATAAAATAATGGAGGCCCTATTTACATAAAATAAAAAAGATATATATAAAAACCTACATGCACACATATATATACATGTAAAACCACATATCCAACTACACATATATAAATATACATGTAAAAACTACCATAAAACAGCACCTGGGTACATCCCTCATCAACCTCCTCCTTCTCTCTGAAACCCAGCTGTCTAGCCATGCTTACAACGACTCATTTCAAATCAATCACTACAACCTGTATATTTGTTTCTGTTCCAAAGTGGGGTTAGTTCCTACTGCAACACTAACTCTCCTATTGCAAGGCTCATGGACACTGAATCTCATGACTTTGATGTTTTCTGGATGAAACTCTATCTCTCCACTACCACTATACTCCTTTGCTTCTGCTACTGCTCTCCAAACCCCACTGACTCTGTGTCTTTCTTTGAATATCTGTACTCTAGCCATGAGTCCTTGCTATCTTCTCACCTTTGCTAAAGTTCTCTATTTTGGGGACTTCAATGTACACCACTGTGAGTGGCTTAATTCTTCTCACACTGATGCGGGAGGAAGTGAGGCCCTTGCTCTCTCTATTACTCAATATCTGGGGCTACTGCTTTCAATCCAGCAACCTTGATCAGGTAGCCCTAAAAGTTGCCGATATCAATACCTCTGGAATGGAGGCGTACATCCCCTTGTCTAAGAAAACTTTTTATTCTCCTAATCCTTGGCTTGACAGTGGCTGCTCCATGGCTATTCAGGCCAGGGATCCGGCTTACCGGACGTACCAAGCCACTCCTTCTCATTTAACTCAATCTGCTTTTATTACTGCTGGGAATCACTGTACTGCTCAGATTTGAAGGTCTAAAGATACATTAATAAGAAGCAAAGATGATGATCTTGACTCCTTTCCCACTGATAAATGTTTCTGGCCCTTAGCCAACAACCTCCCCAAAATCTTCTGTAACTCAAGCTCTCTCTCTCTCATTAATACCAATGGTTCTAAAGCTTGCTTTCCCAATGACAAAGCCACTCTCTTTGGCTCTCATTTTTCCACCATCTCTTCCATAAACGATTCTAGTCCACCTGTCCCTCATTCTTTACCCCTCTCAAATCCTATGCCCCCCCTTATCCTTTCTTCAAGCAAAGTTCATAAAGTTCTTCTCTCGTTAAAGATGAATAAAACATCTGGTCCAGATGGTATCCCTTCAAGGTTTATTAAGGAGTTTGCAGTTGAACTGGCTCCCATACTTTGCCATCTTTTTCATCTCATTATGTCAACCAGTATCTATCCTTCATCTTGGAAGCATGCTCTAGTGCAACCCATTCCAAAGAGGGGTGACAAATCTATTCCTTCTAACTACCGACCTATTGCCCTAACATCTTCTATAGGCAAAGTTTCAAAACATTGCTCAATTCTCACTTCTTAAAATGTCTTGAATCTAACTCGCTGATCTTCGATCACCAGTATGGTGTCTGCAAGGCAAGATCAACTGGTGACCTCCTGTTCTATCTTACTAATGGATGGTCATCATCTCTGAGGAACTAAGGGGAATCCTGTTGGCCAAACTTCCTGCTTAAAGCTTTGCCCATTTTCTATGTTCTCTGATTTCCAATTTTCTTTCTGACTGTTTTATATCTGAGGTTGTTGACAGTGCAGCATATAGCCCATTCCCTGTTGCCAGTGGTGTTCCACAGGACTCTGGTCTTTCATCTACTCCGTTCCTTTTCTTCATCAGTGATCTTCTTCAGTCCCCATCCTCCTCTTTCTATACGCCTTTGCCAACGATTCTACCCTACATTTATCCTCTGAGTACCTTTGCTCCATTTTCACTTCTTGAAATGTCTTTGAATTTAACTCGCTGATCTTCGATCACCAGTATGGTTTCTGCAAGGCAAGATCCATTGGTGACCTCCCGTCCTATCTTACTAATGTATGGTCATCATATCTGAGGAACTAAGGGGAATCCTGCTGGCCAAACTCCCTGTTATGGCTTTACCCATATTCTCTGTTCTCTGATTTTCAATTTTCTTTCTGACTGCTTTATATCTGAGGTTGTAGACAGTGCAACATATAGCCCATTCCCTGTTGCCAGTGGTGTTCCACAGGACTCTGTTCTCTCATCTACTCTGTTCCTTTTCTTCATCAGCGATCTTCTTCAGTCCCCATCCTCCTCTTTTCTATACGCCTTTACTAACGATTCTACCCTGCATTTTTCCTCTGCCTTTTCTTTACAACTTTCATCTGCTACTCATAATAAGTCTTGTATTACTCTTTCTTCTACTCTCAACTCCAATTTGCAGAAAGTAACTGAGTGGGGCACCCAAAATTTAGTTAAATTTAATGCCTCCAAGACAGTTTCTGGCTAGCTCTTTATCTTCCTCGCCTCCAGATAGCCCTATTGTTTTCGAAACTAACGAAATTTACCCTCTTAATTCTACTAACCTAAAATCTACACAGCTTTTATCCGTCCCTGCTTAGAATACTACTTGTACATCTGGGGTGCTCCCTAATATACTTATCTCCTTGACTGGGTTGAATCTAAGGCAATCCACTCATTGATGACTCTTCTCTTACTTCTAATCTAGATTCTTTCTCTTCTCTGTAAGGTATCATCCCTTTCTCTTTTCTATCATTACTAGTTCCATCGCTGCTTTGATGAGTTGGTGAGTTGCATCCCTACCCTACTGCCAAGGCTGCGTAACACTCATCAAGCGGCCTCGTCTCACAAGTACTGTGTGGAGATTTGTAGCTCGCAAATTGGTCGGTGCAGCGAATGCTTCTTCCCATCTACCTCCTGACTCTGGAACTGTCTTTCTCCTTCTGTCTTTCCTAATTTTTATAACCCATCTTCCTTCAAATAACGGATCTATCGTCATCTCAGGGCCTAATCCTGCCATATCTCTAGGTCCTCAGCACTTTGACTATTCTTTCAGCCTATTCTTTTCCTAATGTGTATCATTACTTCATCTCTACCTTGTCCTTGACCTTCTACTTTTTCTTTGTCTTAATGTTTTCTTCCTGCCTAGACCTTTATTGATCAGGGCAACTTATTGCCTGTTCCGGTGTCACTCATAAAAAAAATAAAAAAACATTCAATTTGCCAACATTAACACTCTTCATGTATCTCATGACTTTACTTTTACCAATATTCACTTGCAACTTTTTTCTGTCGCGCACCCTAACAAACTCAAGTCACCAAATCATTCAGTTCATTCTCAGTATCAGCCACCAGTACAGTATCATCCACAAATAGCAATTGATTCCACAACCTTCTATACTCACCCACTAATGCCAAGCCAATGTCTAATTCTCTTTCATTTACTTCCCTTATCACTCTATCCATACACAAATTTAACAACCATGGTAACATTACAAAACAATGACGTAACCCTACATTCACCTCAAACTAATCACTCATACCGTTCCTAACTCACATATGCTCTACTATTCATGTAACAACTCTTTTATGCATTCAACATACTTCCACTTATTCCATACAGTTGCAACACACTCCACAATAACTCTCTATCAACACTGTCATACTCTTTCTCTAAGTCCATATGAGCCCAAAATTGTCTCTACCTTTCTCTACGAACTTTTCACACCCCTGTCTTGTCACAAATATCTAATCTACACAATCTCTTCCTCTCCTGAATCCACACTGTTCTTCACCAATCAGTTGATTAACACTCTTCCATTCACCTTACCAACTAAATAAACAAAAGTAATGCCTCTAAAACTACTACACTCATACTTATTTTCTTTCCCTTTATAAAGTGTAACTAGACATGCACTCCTCCATATCAACTGGGACCCTCCCTTTCCTGATATTTGTATTCAACTGCCTAACTATTCATTCTACTACTGCCTTCCCACTTTTTGACAAGCATTCTACATGACACCCATCTATTCCTGGTGCTTTACCTGCTTTCATTGCTCTCTGTGCAAAATATACCTCCTCTTTTGTAATCACCCAGCATTAGCATTCTTCATTCATTTCCCACAGTCACAGTCTCTGCCTCTCCATCATCTTACTCATTTAGCAATTCCTTGAAATACTCAGCCCATCTCTCTCTCACCTTTACTTTGTCTACTAACAACTGCTCATCTGCACCTTTCACCCTCTCCTCCCTAACAAACTCACCTTTCCACACTCTTTTCACTTCCTTCCAAAACATCTTTTTATTCCTTTCAAAATTCTCAGACAAGCTCCTACTGAACCTTACATCTGCTTCTCTCTTTCCCTCCCTCACTACACACTTTGCTAACCTCTTCTTTGCACTATACCCTTCACATTCCTTTACATTACCTATCTGCAACCATACCTCAAATGCTGCCTCTTTCAGCCACTACTGCACTCATCTCCTCATTTAACCATTCACTACTTTCCTTTTATTTCCTCCTATTACTCTCTATGGGGATGATGGTAAGTTTCTGCTTTACTATGGGGACTCAGTTTCTGAGCTCGGTTAGGAGTTCACGAACAGACAGGACAAATATTACTTGCACACCTTAATACCACTACTCGGTTAAACGAAACTCAGTATTCGACTTTATTTTATTTTGGAAATGCAATGACACATTAAAAAAATTTAATTAATTTTGGAAAAATGGAACAAATTAAAAAAAAATTAAATTTATGGAATGCAGCCTTGAATCCCGGATGTGGTGAGCACGATTTCCATTCAAGACTTTGGCCTTAACTCGACAATTACCTTTGTCACATAGGCAGAGTAGAATAGAGGACACTGCAATTGCAGTAACAAAAACGACACAACATTAAGAATGAGAAAGCTGAAGGCATGAGCACACAAATAATGAGTTTCCAATATTATTCTACTGGATGAAAATATATTCGTTAGTAACAGCTAACCAGAAATATTTACGTTACCATAAGAGCATACAAAATCATTAATTATTTGCAGGCATTAGCGTAAAACACTTTATTCACAATAAATGAAGAATCAGCGAGACAAATACAGTATATATTCATTAAATTGTGGTTAACAAGAAACGCTTGCAAGCCAATACGGCAAAATTACTTACGAATTATTTGTAACATAACTCAAAACACTTTATTCCCAATAAATGAAGAATCAGCAAGATAAATACAGTATGTATTCATTAAATTGCAGTTAACAAGAAACGTTTGCAATGCCAAAAGGGTAAAAGTACTTATGAATTACTTGCAATTTATACCATAAAACCCTTTATTTAAATTCTTAATTATTTGCAATTTATAGCATAAAACACTTTCATTACGATATAGGAAGAATCTATGAGATAAATATGTAGTCATTAAATTTTGGTTAATAAGAAATGTTTGCAGTGCCAGAAGGGCAAAAACCACCTCATGAAATATTTGCAATTTATAGTGTAAAACACTTTATTTATGAGTATTGACGTAAAACACTTTATTTACAATGATAAAAAAGGGGTGAAATGAAATAAGAATTCATTAGAAGGGATAGATATTTGGGTTGTAATGAGCAATCTTCTGAGGGCGAATATTTTTACACGGGCACCCTGAATGAAAGATATTTCTTATCGATGTATATCAGTGATAATTTCCAGGTTAAGGAATTCAATTTGGCAAATGAGATTCCGGTTAGGTAATCTACAAAAGTTCGTTTGTATGGGAATGGAAATGAGAAAATTACTTAGGATTTGACTAGTAACAGATTTAAAAAGTTTCTCAAATTCCCAATTTGCTTGATTAACGAGCTTTACCTTCAACTATCTCTCACCTTATTTGTGCCAAATAAATTCCTGTGGAGACACCCGTAATCTTCTGCCACGTAAAGAAGTTTAAAGTGAGTGTGACTGTTGAGGTGAAATCTTGCCTCTGTGATGTTTGGCCGCCAACTGAGAGCTATGAAGCGTCCCTCTTGGTGACTTGATCATTCGACCAGCTAGTAAAGTTTATTCAGAGCAGTAAATTGTCCCCCAATGGTTTTTTACTGTAGCGGTGGTCCCTGGCAGGCAATTATGGCAGAGATGCAAGGGAGAAACAGTATTTTAGGTGCAACAAGCAGAAGCAAACAAAAGAAACGAGAAATATTTATGGGCAAAATAGGTTTCTGGTGGATATCTGCAGAGCTTTCTTTGTGTTGCAAGAGAAGAAATTTTAAATATTCAAATAGTAAAGAGGCTACTGAAATGTATCTAGACAGGCTAATGACATATCAGCAAGGTCAAATTTATAACTAAATTATCAGAAAGAGCAATTTTTATAAAATAACAAAATTTATCAGCAAGAGCAATTTTATAAGAAGATTGCATAAACAACTTATCTAACAGACTCACTAGGATTACGGCATCATGCATGAGAGAAAAGCAGAGAAAAAAGAAATAGGAGGGAGATTTTTTTTATACTGGGATCATGCTTTCTACACATACAAGAATATTAAACAAAATATATTTAAAATTAGCTATATACTGATATATAAATAGCAAATAATCATAATCTGCAAAATGCAAGGAGTGAGATTTTTTTTTAGTAAGAAAAGACAATTAAAAGTTGATAAAATAACTGATACGGCATCTATAAAGACCTCTGGTGTCTTGGAGCAGAACACTGTCACATTCTCCTTCCACATATTGCTTCTCCACAATTCATAACTTCCTCCTTGAAACAACTCCATTCTTCTTTCACTCCCTCCTCCACTTTTTCTTTCACTACATTCCACACATTCCTCAGACTAGACTTATACTCACAGTCTTTCTCTTTCTCATTATGTTCACTTACTTTCAGAACCTCTTTTCCTCTCTCGTTTCTCCTCTATCTCCCACTCTCACTCTACTTTCCACTAAATAATGATCAAATATTCCTACACTAGCTCCTCTCAATACATTTGCATCCAATACTCTTCCAGTCAACCTCCTGTCCATTAATGCTCTGTCAACTACTCTGACCCACGTATATTTGCGAACATATTTCCTTTTAAATACAGTACAAGGGGTCCAAGTTTAATGTCAGGGTTCCTGTGGCAGAGTGTTTCCTTCCAAGTCACCAGAGGTCTTTATAGATGCCTTATTAGTGATTTTATTATCTTTTAACTGTTTTTTCTTTTCTTACTAAAAAAAATAAAATAAAATAAAGTAGATTATGATTATTTGCAAATTATATTTCAGTTTATAGCTAATTTTAAATATATCTTATTTAATATTCTTGTATGTGTAGAAAGCATGATCCCAATACAAAAATCTCCCTCCTATTTCTCCATTTTGTTTTGAATTTTCTCATGAACAATACCATAATCCTAGCGAGTCTGGTAGATACGGTGTTTACACAATTTTCTTATTATAAAACTGCTTTGCTGATAAATATTGTTATATTATAAAAATTGCTCTTGTTAATAATTTTGTTATAAATTTGACCCTGCTGATATGTCATTAGCTTGTCTAGATACATATTCAGTAGCTTCTTTATTATTTGAATAGTTAAAATTCCGCCTCCTGCAACGCAAACAACGTTCTGGATATTGTTCAGCAGTAACCTATTTTGCCCATAATATTTCTTGTTTTTTTATTTGCTTCCACTTGTTGCACCTAAAATACTGTCTCTCCCTTGCATCTCTGCCATATTTGCCTGCCAGAGACCACCACTACAGTAGCCCTCGAATTTTTTATGAACATATTACTATACACTGTCACATTCTCCTTCCACATATTGCTTCTCCACAATTCATAACTTCCTCCTTGAAACAACTCCATTCTTCTTTCACTCCCTCCTCCACTTTTTCTTTCACTACATTCCACACATTCCTCAGACTAGCCTTATACTCACAGTCTTTCTCTTTATCATTATGTTCACTTACTTTCAGAACCTCTTTTCCTCTCTCGTTTCTCCTCTATCTCCCACTCTCACTCTACTTTCCACTAAATAATTATCAAATATTCCTACACTAGCTCCTCTCAATACATTTGCATCCAATACTCTTCCAGTCATCCTCCTGTCCTCCACTACCACTATCATCCTTTGCTTCTGCTACTGTTCTCCAAACTCCACTGAGTTTGTGTCTTTCTTTGAATATCTCTCCTCGTGCCATGAATCCTTGCTATCTTCTCACCCACATGCCGAAGTTCTCTACATTGGAGACTTCAATGTACACCACAGTGAGTGGCTTCATTCTTCTCACACTGATGTGGGAGGAAGCGAGGCTCTTGCTTTCTCTATTACTCACGATCTGGAGCAAATTATCAAACATCCTACTCGCGTTCCTGATCGTCACGAACATGCTGCTAACACTCTTGACCTTTTTTTTACTTCTAACCCTTCTAACTACTCTTATTCCGTGCTTTCCCCTCTTGGTAAATCTGACCACTCTATGATCTCTGTTTCTTCCATTTTCGCTCCCCCACCACCAATCCCTCCTACTCAACGCCGCCTTTGGCACTTCGAGCGAACCCAATATGAAAATTTGCGTAACTTTCTCTTTGACTTTCCATGGGATGACTACTGCTTTCGGTCCCGCAACCCTGATCAGGTAGCTGTAAAAGTTGCCGAGATCGTAACCGCAGGAATGGAGGCGTACATCCCCTCTTCTACAAAAACATTCTCTCCCCCTAAACCTTGGTTTGACCGTGCCTGCTCCATGGCTATCCAGGCTAGGAATCAGGCTCACCGATCTTACCAAGCCTCTCCTTCCGGTTTAACTCGCTCTGCTTTTATTATAGCTAGGAATCGCTGTACAGCTCAGATTAGAAGGTCTAAGGCTTCCTTTATAAGGAAAGTTGATGACCTTAACTCCTCTCCCACTGACAAATGTTTCTGGTCCTTAGCCAAAAACCTCTCCAAAAACTTCTGTAACTCAAGCTTTTCCCCCTCTCATTCGTTCTGATGGTTCTGTAGCTTGCTCTCCCACTGACAAAGCCACTCTCTTTGGCTCTCATTTTTCTGCCAACTCTTCTATCAACGATTCCAGCGCACCTGTTCCTCAGTCTTTTCCCCTCTCTAGCCCTATGCCCTCCCTTATCCTTTCTTCACGCAAAGTTCATAAGGTTCTTCGCTCACTAAAGACAAACAAGGCATCTGGTCCCGATGGTATCCCTGCAAGGTTCCTTAAGGAGTTTGCAGATGAACTGGCTCCCGTGCTTTGCCGTCTTTTTCGCCTCATTCTGTCAACCAGTATCTATCCTTCTTCTTGGAAGCATGCTCTAGTTCAACCTGTTCCTAAGAAGGGTGACCGCTCTATTCCTTCTAACTACCGACCTATTGCTCTAACCTCCTCTATTGCTAAAGTTTTCGAAACTTTGCTCAATGCTCACTTCTTGAAACGCCTTGAATCTAACTCACTTATCTCCGATCACCAGTACGGCTTCCGCAAGGCAAGATCCACTGGTGATCTCCTGTCCTATCTTACTCATGTATGGTCATCTTCTCTGAGGAACTATGGGGAATCCTTTGTCATCGCCCTTGATATCTCTAAGGCTTTTGACAGAGTCTGGCACAAGGCTCTGTTGGCCAAACTCCCTGCCTACGGCTTTACCCCTTCTTTCTGTTCTCTGATTTCCAGTTTTCTTACTGACCGTTCTATATCTGTAGTTGTTGATGGCGCGACATCTAGCCCTTTCTCTGTGTCCAGTGGTGTTCCACAGGGCTCTGTTCTTTCACCTACTCTCTTCCTTCTCTTCATCAATGATCTTCTACAATCCCCATCTTCCTCTCTTCTTCATGCCTTTGCCGATGATTCTACCCTTCACTTTTCCTCTGCCTTTTCTTCTCAACCTTCATCTGTTACTCGTAATCAATCTCGTATCACTCTTTCTTCTACTCTTAACTCCGATTTGCAGAGAGTATCTGAATGGGGCACTCAAAATTTAGTTAAATTCAATGCCTCCAAGACACAGTTTCTGGCTATCTCTTTATCTTCTTCTCCTCCTGATAACCCTATTGTCTTCGAAACTAATGAAATTTACCCTCTTAACTCTATCAATATATTAGGAATCCATATAGCCTCTAACTTGTCTTGGAGGAATCACATAATCCAAATTTCTAAATCTTCATCCAAAAAATTGGGGGTTTTGTTTGGTTTTCGTTATTACTTTTCCTCACTGCAGTTACTTAAAATTTACAAAGGTCTAATCCGCCCTTGCTTAGAATACTGCTCACACATCTGGGGTGCTTCTTCCTTTACTTATCTTCTTGATAGGGTTGAATCTAAGGTAGTCAGACTCATTAATGATCCTTCTCTTACTTCTAACCTGGATTCTCTCTCTCTTCGCCGTAAGGTATCTTCCCTTTCGCTTTTCTATCGCTACTACTTCCATCGCTGCTCTGATGAGTTGGCGAGTTGCATCCCTCCTCCACTGCCGAGGCCGCGTAACACTCGCCAAGCGGCCTCATCTCACAGGTACTGTGTGGAGATTTGTAGCTCGCGGATTGGTCGGTGCAGCGACTGCTTCTTCCCATCTACCTCCAGACTCTGGAACTCTCTTCCTCCTTCTGTCTTTCCTAGTTCTTATGACCTTTCATCCTTCAAAAAGCAGATCTATCGTCATCTCAGAGCCTAGTCCTCCATATCTCTGGGTCCTCTTTACTTTGACTGTTTTTTCTGTCTGTCGTTTTCCTTTGTGTGACATTGCCTCATCTCTGCCTTGCCCTTAACCTTTTTCTTTTCCTTCGTCTTGGTGTTTTCTCGTGCCCGGGCCTTTGTTGATGAGCGCAGTTTCTGCCTGTCCCGGTGTCACACTCTTAAAAAAAAAAAAAAAAAATATATATACTACAGTGGTCCGAATGATGACGTCACCAAGAGTGAGAGCGAATCGTCCTCAATTGGCAGCCAAACATTCCAAAGGCAAGATCTCGCCTCAGCAGTCAAGCTTACTTCAAACCTTATTTACGTGGCATCTTCACAGGCATTCATCTGGCACAAACAAGGTGAGAGAAAGTGTATGGTAAAGCTCGTTCGTTAAGCAAATTCAGGAATTCGAGAAACTGGTTAAATTCGTTACTGGTCAAATCCTAGGAAACTTCTCTCAGATTCCATTCCCATACAAAACACACTTTTGTAGATTACCTAACTGGAATCTTGTTTGCCAAATTTAATTCACTGACCTGGAAATTACCGCCGATATACATTTATAAGAAATTTCTATCGTTGAGGGTGCCACACTAAAATCTCAACCTCAGAAGATTGCTAATTACCATGAAAAAATCTATCCATTTTTCCTAAAAAAATTCTAATTTCATTTCACCCCTTTTAGCATCGTAAGTAAAGTGTTTTACGTCAAAATTCATAAATAGAGTGATTTACTATATAAATTGCGAATAATTAATAATTTAACTAAAGAGTTTTACTCTGCTGGATTGCAAATGTTTCTTGTTAACCACAATTTCATGAATACATACTGTATTTATCTTGTTGATTCTTCATATATTGGGAATAAAGTGTTTTGAGTTATAAGTTGCAAATAACTTCAAAAGGTGGTTTTGCCCTTTTCTTGCTAACCCAAATTGAATGAATACATATTTATGTCGTAGATTCTCCCTTAAAGAGTCTTACCATATAAATTGCAAAAAATTAATAAGTCATTTTGCCCTACTGGCATTGCAAACTTTTATGGTTACCTACAATTTAAGGAATACATATTGTACTTGTCTCGGTTATTCTTTATTTATTGTGAATAAATTGTTTTACGCTAATTACGGCAAATAATTAACAGTTTTGTATGCTCTTATGGTAGCGTAAATATTTCTGGTTAGATGTGACTAACCGATATATTTTCATCCAGTAGAATAATATAGGAAACTCACTATTTGTGTGCTCGTACCTTCAGAGTTCCCATTATTAACGGTGTGTTGTTTCTGCTTTTGCAATTGCAATGTCCTCTACTATACTTTGCCTGTGTGACAGAGGTGATCATAGAGCTGAGGCCAAAGTCTTGGCATCCGTCTGTTGTGCTGGGAATCGAAATCGTGCTCACCACCTCCGGGATTCGAGGCAGCATTCAATAAATTTAAATTTTAAATTTGTTCCAGCTTTAAAAAAATATATTAAATTTTTTTTAACGTGTCACTGCAATTCTAAAATTAAAAGAAAGTTGAATTCTGAGTATCATTTAACCGAGTAGGTGGTACCACGGGTGGTGTGGGCAAGTACAGTAATATCTGTCCTGTCTGTTTGTGAGCTCTAATCAAGTTCAGTACTTTGAGTCCCCTTATTAAAGCAAATACTTAACAA
>JAXCGZ010003918.1:27500-112500 GCA_037179515.1 Halocaridina rubra
TATATATATATATATATATATATATATATATATATATATATATATATATATATATATATATATATATATATATATATATATATATATATATATAGTGTTCCTTCCATTATCGCGATGGTTTGGTTCCGGGACCCGGCACGAGACAGGAAAATCGCGGAGTAGGATCAGCCTATATGTACATAGATAATCTAATTTATTTTTACGTTTACACTGTATAAACCCTCCCTGTACTGTTAACAAACCACCCTTTACTTCATAAATAACAGAATGCAACGTAAATTTATATGAAAGTGATAGATAAAATTACGGTGAATGAAGTGGTAATTACATGACATACTCATGTATATAGGTATTTTACAATTATTTTTACGTTTATGTACTGTAGAAACCCTCCCTGCACTGTTAAAAAAACACCCTTTACTTTATAAATAACAGCAAGCAACGTAAATATTTATGAAAGTGATAGGAAAACTTACCGTAAATGAGGTGATGATGACGTGACACTCATATACATAGGTATTTTACAATTATTTTTACGTTTACCTACTGTATAAACCCTCCCTGCACTGTTAAAAAAAACACCCTTTACTTTATAAATAACAGCATGCAATGTAGGTGAGAGTCTTTTCGTTTTCCGAAACACTGATAGCGGTATCGTATTTTACATGGTGCAATACTGTTAGTATTTATGTTTTTTATTATATTTTACTGTTCAATTATTCTTAGGCTAGGAAATACTTGTTTTATCAATTAAATAATGAACATTTTAATATTCACTAGGTCACGTAGGTGAGAGCCTTTGCGTTTTCCGAAACGTGATACCGGTATCGTATTTCACGTGGTGCAATACTGTTAGTAATGTATTTATGTTTTTTACTATTTTTTACTGTTTTATTATTCATAAGCTAGGAAATACTTGTTTTATCAATAAAATAATGAAAATTTTAATATTCACTAGGTCACGTAGGTGAGAGCCTTTGCGTTTTCCGAAACGCTGATACCGGTATCGTATTTTACGTGGTGCAATACTGTTAGTATTTATGTTTTTTACTATTTTTTACTGTTTTATTATTCTTAGGCTAAGAAATACGTTTTTTTATCAATAAAATCATGAAACTACTGGAAATTTTAATATACAGTATATGCTAGCTCACCCCAATACATTGTATGCTATCGGACACTATTTGACATGATGCAATACTCTGTACTGTGCGTTATATATCTAAATTTATGTTTTCTACTATATTTTACTGTTTTATTATTCGTAGGCTGGGAAATAAATTTTTTTTATCAATTAAATAATGAAATTTGTTTTTTTTCAATAAAAAAATGAAAATACTAAAAATTTTTATTTCTTCGATATTTTAATATTGTTCCATATACCCAAAGAAAAAAAAATAATTTGCCAAAAAAAAAAAACCGTGGTACACTGAAAACGCGATCCAGCGAAGGATCACTGTATATATACAGTGATCCTTTGCTGCATCACGTTTCTTGACTCGCGTTTTCACTGTACCACAGTTTTTTTTTTTGGCAATTTTTTTTTTTGGGGGGGGTGTATATGCAAAAATATTAAAATATTAAAAAAATAAAAATTCTCAGTATTTTCATTTTTTTATTGAAAAAAACATTTCATTATCTAATTGATAAAAAAAAAATTATTTCCCAGCCTACGAATAATAAAACAGTAAAAAATAGTAAAAAACATATATTTAGATATACGTACGTACAGTATAACTCACAGTATTGCATCATGAAAAATAGTGTCCGATAGCGTACAATGTATTGGGGTCGCAGCTACGTGAGCTAGCAAATGTATTTATATTTCCAGTAGTTTCATGATTTTATTGGAAAAAAAACGTATTTCTTAGCCTAAGAATAATAAAACGGTAAAAAATAGTAAACAACATAAATACTAACAGTATTGCAACATGTAAAATACGATACCGCTATCAGTGTTTCGGAAAAAGGCATCCACCATCTTCCATTGTCTCGCCTCACTTGTTCAGTCTAACTCACGTGTGCGCCGTTCACGTTGTGCTTATTAATACGTTTTGCTTGTGATTTTTTTTTGCATATTTTAACCTTTGCAATGCCTCCCTGGCATCCTTCATCTTCTAAGGCTTCTTGTAGTGAGCTTAAGCAGCAGGAAAATGTTAACCATAACAGATAAGGTAAGTTTACCTATCATATACATATAAATTTATGTTGCATGCTGTTACTTATAAAGTAAAGGGTGGTTTTTTAACAGTGCAGAGAGGATTTATACGTAAACGTAAAAATAATTGTAAAATACCTATGTTGATGAGTATGTCATATAAATTTACGCTTGCATGCTGTTATTTATGAAGTAAAGGGTGGTTTGTTAACAGTACAGGGAGGGTTTATACAGTTTAAACGTAAAAATAAATTAAAATATATACGTACATATAGGCTGATCTTACTCCGCGATTTTCCTGTCTCGCGCCGGGTCCTGGAACCGAACCCTCGCGATAATGGAAGGAACACTATATATATATATATATATATATATATATATATATATATATATATATATATATATATATATATATATATATATATTATATATATATATATATATATATATATATATATATATATATACAGTGATCCCTCGTTTATCGCGGGGTTCGGTTCCAGGACCGACCACGATAGGTGAATTTAATTGAAGTAGGATCACCCTATATGTACATAGGTATTTTACATTTATTTTTACGTTTACTGCATAAACCCTCCCTGTACTGTTAACAAACCACCCTTTACTTTATTAATAACAGCGTGCAAGCATAAATTTAAATTTTTTTGTAAATGAAAGTGATAAGTAAACTTATCGTGAACGAACCATATTATCATCATGTTCATGTGAGAGTTGTTGGAGTGCTGTCACGTGTTCATACAGGGCTGCCAGACGTTTGAGTGTAATGCCAGGCTCTTCGATTTCCTCGTGGCTCAGTTACGAAGTGAACTGAATATACAGTACGTAGGAAAACTCTTGATCATTATGAAAAATATTGAAGTGGAGAGGCCAAGAATACTATCAGTAATGTTTTGAAATACAATAGTACTTTGTAATTTGTACAAACTGGTCTCAATTCAGGTCAGTCTTCAGAAACCACTTGTGTTCCTTCTCCTTCTATGATGGAGCTGGATGGCATTGAAAACTGTTAAAATGACACTAGTGCTCCCCCAGTAGAGGAAATCTCTTAAATCACACGTTAAAGAAGATATACAGAAGCCGCTTATTAAAGAGGAGTCTGTTGAGGCAAAGGAAACGATACTGATGCTCCCCCAGTAGAGGAAATCTTGTAAATCACAAGTTAAAGAAGATCTGCAGAAGCTGCTTGAAATTAAAGAGTCTGTTAAGGCATAGGAAATGATACTGATGCTCCCCCAGTAGAGGAAATCTCTTGTAAATCACACGTTATAGAAGATCTGCAAGAGCCGCTTGAAATTAAAGAGGGGCCTTTTGAGGCATAGAAGACTGTTATCGAAAGAGCCCAACCCCAGAAGTATAACATATTAATAAGCATAACGCGAACTGCGCACATGTCAGATAGACTGAACGAGTGAGGCGAGACAATGGAAGATGGTGGGAGAACCAAACTTCAATCAAAACGCCAATAAGACCACGTGATACTGAACATACAGAAAAACAATTCTGTGATTTGTCGTCTCCCACCCTTTCAGCCAATAGCATTCCATGAACTATCTCACATACGCGCGAGCCTTTGCGTTTTCCAGGACGCCAATACAGTGTACGCTATCGTACGGTATTTCACATGGTGCAATACTGTGAGTGTATATGTTTAAATTTGTTTTTTACTATTTTTAACTGTTTTGTTACTCTTAGGCTATGAAATACTTCTTTCATTAATAAAATAATGAACATTTCAATATGTACTAGCTCACGTAGGTGCGACCCTTTTCGTTTTCCGAAACGCTGATACCGGTATCTTATTTTACATGGAGTAATACAGTGATTATTTATGTTTTTTACTGTTTTATTATTCTTAGGCTAAGAAATACATATTTTATATCAATAAAATAATGAAGCTACTGGAAATTTTAATATATGCTAGCTCACATAGGTGTGACCCTTTGGGTTTTCCAAAACGCTGATAACGGTATCGTACTTTCTATGGTGCAGAGTTACATGTTAAAATTTATGTTTTTTTACTATTTCTTACTGTTTTATTATTCTTAGGCTTAGAAATACATTTTTGTATCAATAAAATAAAGAAAATTTTTGTTTTCAATAAAATAATGAAAATATTGGAAATTTTTATTTCTTTAAAATTTTAATATTTTCGCATATACCCAGAAAAAAATACTCGCCAAGAATAAACCGCGATACAGTGAATCCGCGATAGGTGAACTGCGGTATAGCGAGTGATTACAGTATATATATATATAATATATATATATATATATATATATATATATATATATATATATATATATATATATATATATATATATATATATATATATATATATATATATATATATATATATATATATAAATATTTATATATACACTTAGTTCTCAGAATAACGTCTAGATAGGTTCTAAGAAGTGTCGGGTAAATGGAAAATCGCATGAAAAAAACAAGTTATTTTCCATAGGAAACAATGATAAAGGGCATAGATACGTTCCAAACCTTACATACACACACCATGCCAAAGATATAAGATAAGTAAAAAACATATTTTATTACTACATAGCAAAGCAGAAAGCCCTGTATCTATTTTTAAGAGTATACAAAATATATTCATATTCACTTTACAGCTAGAAATTAACATACATTACTCTACTGTACTCTATTATGCAGTGGGCAACAGTCATACAGTACACTGGGACATGCATGGTGGCCGTGAGCAAGTAACTTATGCGGTAGAAAAGGAGGAGGATGCAGGAGAACGAACCTCTATCTGCAAATGTAAACAAAGTTAAAATAAAAATTATAAATAACCAAAGCAAGACTAAAATACGAAAAAATAAATTAATTATGCAATGCCTAAATCTACCATATGACAGATTAAAAAAAACCTAATCTACATTCTCTAGAGAGGCACAGAGTTAGGGGGGATATGACTGAGGTGAATAAATGGTTTAAAGGGAGTAACAAGGTGCTATTAATAAAGTTTTAAAAATTCATGATCAAACCAGAACTCGTAATGGGTAATGGATTTAAGCTTGATAAATTTAGGTTCAGAATGGAAATTGGTGAAAATTGGCTTGGTAATACCGTAGAGTATTCCTAAGAGGATAATAAATGCCAATACCTTAGACACCTTCAAATGTAGATTAGACAGACATATGACTTTTTTTTTTTTTTTTGGATTCTCCACCCACGGATGGGTGGAACGGGTCATGGAGGACCCATAGGGTGGTCGCCAACCGGCACAGGCCCCAACCCCCCACTGTGGTGACCAGCCACAGCAGTAACCTCCCCAGTAAACAGCTTAAACTCTCTTGCCTGGACGAGGCGCGATCCGTCGACCTCGCGAATGCGAGGCCAGCGCGTTACCACTGTACTAGCCAGGAGGCTTAGACATATGACAGAGGTAGGGTGGGTGTATATATAATGTATAATGATGATGATATTTTCTTATCGTAATTCTCTTTGTACTCGAGGAAGAAGCGTCCACGGGCGCTTATTTACTTTAAAAAAAAAAAAAAAAAAAAAAATGGGGGAGGGCATTATTCGTAAAATTCGATTTTTTTTACTATTATTTTATTGAGGCGTTATTGCAATTTCGCGGATAAAAATATCGCCCACAAAAGGAACAAGGTGTGTATATATATATATATATATATATATATATATATATATATATATATATATATATATATATATATATATATATATATATATATATATATATATATATATATATATATATATATACAGTGTTACCCCGGTTATTCGCGTTTCTTGGTTCGCGTTCTCACTCTATCGCGGTTTTTTTTTTTTTTAAATTATTATTTGATTTTATGGGTATACGCAAAAATATTAAAATATTGAAAAACAAAATGTTCAGTATTTTCATTTTTTTATTGGAAATGTAATTTTACGTTGCTTGCTGTTATTTATAATGTAAAGGATGTTTTTTTAACAGTGCAGGGAGAGTTTATACAGTTTGTAAATGAAAAAATAATTGTAAATGAGTATGTGTCACGTCATCATCACCTCATTCATCGTAATTTTATCTATCACTTTCATAAAAATTTACGTTGCGCTGTTATTTATAATGTAAAGGGTGTTTTTTTAACAGTGCAGGGAGGGTTTATACAGTTCGTAAACGAAAAACTAATTGTAAATGAGTATGTGTGTCACGTCATCATCACCTCATTCACCGTAATTTTATTTATCACTTTCATAAAAATTTACTTTGCTTGCTGTTATTTATAATGTAAAGGGTGTTTTTTTAACAGTTCAGGGAGGGTTTTACACAGTTCGTAAACGAAAAAATAATTGTAAATGAGTATGTGTGTCACGTCATCATCACCTCATTCACCGTAATTTTATCTATCACTTTCATAAAAATTTACGTTGCGCGCTGTTATTTATAATGTCAAGGGTGTTTTTTTAACAGTGCAGGGAGGGTTTATACAGTTCGTAAACGAAAAAATAATTGTAAATGAGTATGTGTCACGTCATCATCACCTCATTCACCATAATTTTATCTATCACTTTCATAAAAATTTACGTTGCTTGCTCTTATTTATAATGTAAAGGGTGTTTTTTTAACAGTTCAGGGAGGGTTTATACAGTTCGTTAACAAAAAAATAATTGTAAATGAGTATGTGTGTCACGTCATTATCACCTCATTCACCGTAATTTTATCTATCACTTTCATAAAAATTTACGTTGCCTGCTGTTATTTATAATGTAAAGGGTGTTTTTTTAACAGTGCAGGGAGGGTTTATACAGTTCGTAAACGAAAAAATAATTGTAAATGAGTATGTGTCACGTCATCATCACCTCATTCACCGTAATTTTATCTATCACTTTAATAAAAATTTACGTTGCTTGCTGTTATATATAATGTAAAGGGTGTTTTTTTAACAGTTCAAGGAGGGCTTATACAGTTCGTAAACGAAAAAATAATTGTAAATGAGTATGTATGTCACGTCATCATCACTTCATTCACCATAATTTTATCTATCACTTTCATAAAAATTTACATTTGAGCTGTTATTTATAATGTAAAGGGTGTTTTTTTAACAGTGCAGGGAAGGTTTATACAGTACGTAAACAAAAAAATAATTGTAAATGAGTATGTATGTCACGTCATCATCACTTTCACGGTAAGTTTTCCTATCACTTTCATAAAAACTTACATTGCTTGCTGTTATCTATAATGTTACGGGTGATTTTTTAACAGTGCAGGGAGGGTTTATACAGTATGTAAATGAAAAAATAATTGTAAATGAGTATGTATGTCACGTCATCATCACATTCACGGTAAGGTTTCCTATCACTTTCATATAAATTTACACTTGCATGCTGTTATCTATGAAGTAAAGGGTGGTATGTTAACAGTACAGGGACAGTTTATACAGTGTAAACATAAAAATATATTAAAATATCTATGTACATATAGGCTGATCCTACTTCGCGGATTTCCTGGTTCGCGCCGGGTCCCAGAACCGAACTACCGCGATAAGTGAGGCAACACTGTATATATATATATATATATATATATATATATATATATATATATATATATATATATATATATATATATATATATATATATATATATACCTTGTTCCTTTTATACGCGATTTTTTTATACACGAAACTGCAATAACGCCCCCAAAAAATAATAGTAAAATAAATTCTAATTTCGCGAATAACGCCCGAAATATATATATTTTTTTTTTTTTACACTTTTTTCACGAGTACAAAGAGGATTACGATAAGAAAAGATCATCATTATATATATATATATATATATATATATATATATATATATATATATATATATATATATATATATATATATATATATATTATATATATACAGTGATCCCTCGTTTATTGCAAGGGTTATGTTCCGGGACCGGTCGCGATAGGTGAATTTTCGCGAAGTAGGAACATCTTAAATTTTTTTTTTTTTTTTTTTAAGATTATAGTGACACCAGGATGGACCAAAAATGATAAAATAAAACAGCCTTTATCAGGCTGTAAAGAGAAATAGATGGAGAGTGTAATGACCTGTCAGATGTGAAGGGATTATAAAATATCTGTAATGAATATCCAGCTCTCTGCTGGGTTTTAATATACCTCTGCATTACTCTCATGATGTCTATTCCAAAAATTCTCCTTAGATCTTATTATTATTATTATTATTATTATTATTATTATTATTATTATTGGCAACAATAATTTTCATTTGATGATGATTGTGGAGATTATTATTATTATTATCATTATTATTATTAATATCATTATTATTACGAATATGTAATTAAACCATTATTTTTACAATAAATAATGTAGTTTTGGTTGAATGAACAAGAGTTAATTAAAGATCTCTCTCTCTCTCTCTCTCTCTCTCTCTCTCTCCAACATTCTCTTCTACCTAACCCCCCACACTCTCTTTGTCCCAACCAACTAGGGAGGGGCACTGTACACAGTTATTAAAGTAAATACACCAACAGATGTACAAACAATGATGAGCACTTAATAATAATAATAATAATAATAATAATAATAATAATAATAATAATAATAATAATAATAATAATAATAATAATAATGATGATGATGATAATATTCTCCACAATCATCATCAAACGAAAATTATTGTTGCCAATAATAATAATAATAAGACATAAGGAGAATTATTGGAATAGACATCATGAAAGTAATGCAGAGGTATTTTAAAACCCAGCAGAGAGCTGGAGATTCATTACACATCTTTTATAATCCCGTCACATCTGACAGGTCATTGCACTCTCCATCTCTGTTTCTCTTTACAGCCTGATAATGGCTTTTTTATTTTATCATTTTTTGGCCCATCCTGGTGTCACAATAATCTTAAAATAAAAAAAAATAAAAAAAAATGGGGGGGGCCAAAAAAAAAAAAAAAATCGCGATACAGTGAATTCGCGAGAGGTGAATCACGAAAGAGCAAGGGATTACTGTATATATATATATATATATATATATATATATATATATATATATATATATATATATATATATATATATATATATATATATATATATATATATATATATACACAGTAATCCCTCGTTTATCGCAGGTGTTCGGTTCCAGGACCGGCCGCAATAGGTGCATTTCCGCGAAGTAGGAACACCTTAAAAAAATATATATATTTTTTCCTTTTTTTTTTTTTACACTTCTTCCAAGAGTACAAAGAGGATTACGATAAGAAAAGATCATCATCATCATCATTATATATATATATATATATATATATATATATATATATATATATATATATATATATATATATATATATATATATATATATATATATATATATATATATATATATATATATATATATATATATATATATATACATACTGTATTGACATTTATTATCCTACTAGGAATCCTGTTCCATGCTTGATACTCTACGGTATTACAAAGCCAGTTTTCACCATTTTCCTTCTGAACCTAACTTTATCAAGCTTAAATCCATTACCCATTATGAGTTCTGGTTTGATCATGAATTTTTACAACTTTATTAATTATCACCCTTGTTAATCCCTTTAAACCATTTATACACCTCAATCATATCCCCCTAACTCTGTGCCTCTCTACAGAATGTAGATTAAGTTTTTTAATGTGTCATATGGTAGATTTGGGCATTGCATAATAAATTTTTCTTTTTCATTTTATAATCTTGCTTTGGTTATTTATAATTTTTATTTTAACTTTGTTTACATTTGCAGATAGAGGTTCGCTCTCCTGCATCCTCCTCCTCTTCTACCACATAAGTTACTTACTCACTGCCACCATGCATGTCCCAGTGAACTGTATGACTGTTGCCCACTGCATAACACAGTACAGTACAGTAATGCATGTTAATTTCTAGCTGTAAAGTGAATATGAATATCTTTTGTATACTCATAAAAATAGATACAGGGCTTTCTACTTTGCTATGTAATAATGAAATATGTTTTTTACTTATCTTATATCTTTGGCATGGTGTGTCTATGTAAGGTATAGAACCTATCTATGCCCTTTATCATTGTTTCCTATGGAAAATTAATCGTTTTTTCACGCGATTTTCCATTTACCCGACCCTTCTGAGAACCTATCTAGGCGTTCTTCTGAAAATAGGTATATATATATATATATATATATATATATATATATATATATATATATATATATATATATATATATATATATATATATAATATTTATATATTTTATTACTACATAGCAAAGCAGAAAGCCCTGTATCTATTTTTAAGAGTATACAAAAGATATTCATATTCACTTTACAGCTAGAAATTAACATACATTACTATACTTTACTCTATTATGCAGTGGGCAACAGTTATACAATACACTGGGACATGCATGGTGGCAGTGAGCAAGTAACTTATGTGGTAGAAGAGGAGGATGCAGGAGAACGAACCTCTATCTGCAAATGTATACAAAGATAAAATAAGAATTATAAATAACCAAAGCAAGACTAAAAAACGAAAAAAAAAAAATAATTTTGCAATTCCTAAATCTACCATATGACATATTAAAAAAAACTTAATCTGCATTCTCTAGAGAGGCACGGAGTTAGGGGGGATATGATTGAGGTATATACATGGTTTAAAGGGATTAACAAGGGTGATATTAATAAAGTTTTAAAAATTCATGATCAAACCAGAACTCGTAATGGGTAATGGATTTAATCTTGATAAATTTAGGTTCAGAAGGGAAATTGGTGAAAATTGGCTTGGTAATACCGTAGAGTATTTCTAGTAGGATAATAAATGCCAATACCTTTGAACACCTTCAAATGTAGATTAGATAGACATATGACAGAGGTAGGGTGGGTGTATACATAATGTATAATAATGATGATCTTTTCTTATCGTAATCCTCTTTGTACTGGTGTAAGAAGCCTCCGTGGGCGCTTATATACTATATTATTATTTTTTTTTTATTTTTTTTTTTAATATAGTAAATCAGCGCCCGCGGAGGCTTCTTCCACAAGTACAAAGAGGATTACGATAAGAAAAGTTCATCATCATTATAAATTATATATACACCCACCCTATTGGGTAGAATAGAATGTTGGAGAGAGAGAGAGAGAGAGAGAGAGAGAGAGAGAGAGAGAGAGAGAGAGAGAGAGAGAGGAGAGAGAGAGAGAGAGAGAGAGAGAGAGAGAGAGAGAGAGAGAGAGAGAGAGAGAGAGAGAGAGAGAGAGAGAGAGAGAGAGAGAGAGAGAGAGAGAGAGAGAGAGAGAGAGAGAGAGAGAGAGAGAGAGAGAGAGAGAGAGAATCTTTAATTAACTCTTGTTCATTCAACCAAAACTAAATTATTTACTGTAAAAATAATGGTTTACTTACAAATGCATAATAATAATGATATTAATAATAATAATAATAATAACAATAATAATAATAATAATAATAATAATAATAATCTCCACAATCATCATCAAAGGAAAATTATTGCTAAAAATAATAATAATAATAACAATAATAATAATGATAAGATCTAAGGAGAATTTTTGAATAGACATCATGAGAGTAATGCAGAGGTATATTAAAACCCAGCAGAGAGCTGGATATTCATTACACATCTTTTATAATCCCTTCACATCTGACAGGTCATTACACTCTCCATCTGTTTCTCTTTACAGCCTGACAAAGGCTGTTTTATTTTATCATTTTTTGGTCCATCCTGGTGTCAATTTTTTTTTTTTTTTTTTTTTTTTTTTTTTTTTTTTTTGGGGGGGGGGCGTTATTCGCGAAATCCGAGTTTTTTACTAGTAATTTTGGGGGGCGTTATTGCAATTTCGTGGATAAAAAAATTGCGTATAAAAGGAACAAGGTGTATATATATATATATATATATATATATATATATATATATATATATATATATATATATATATATATATATATATATATATATATATATATATATATATATATATATATATATATATATATATATATATATATATATATATATATATATATATATATATATATATATATATATATATATATATAGTAATGTTTAGAACCAAGGAATATTGTAATACTATAATCTTGACAATTAGATAAACCCCAAATAGAGTGAGTAAATAAATATTTTATGACTAAGATACTGTGCCTGAATAGTGATAAGCATCAGCTGATATGAAAGCAGCAAAACGTTTGCCGATAGATGTTCATTGTCCCGCATCCTCCTCCTCTTCTACCGCTTAATGCAATCAAATATTATAAAAAAAATTGAAAAAAAGCATTAAGAACAAACAGCAAACAAATTTTCGATAAAATATCGTCAGGGAAATAGCGTGCGAGGGTGCATCAGCTGATACGGATGTGGCAAAACGTTTGTGGATATTTCATGAGTAATATATTGTGCCTGAATAGTGATAAGCAGTAGCAGATCCGGAAGCAGCAAAGCGTTTGCCAAGAGAGGTTAGTTCTCCCGCATCCTCCTATTCTTCTACCACTTTATGCGATCGCATATTATGAAAAAAATTTAAAAAAAGCATTAAGAACAAACAGCAAACAAATTTTCTATAAAATATCGTCAGGGAAAATAGCGTGTGAGGAAGCATCAGCTGATACGGAAGTGGCAAACGTTTGTGGATAGAGGTTCGTTCTCTCGCATCCTCCTCCTCTTCTATAGCTTAATGTGATCGAATATTATGAAGGGAATTGAAAAAAGCATAAAGAACAAACTGCAAACAAACTTTTGATATAATATTGTCAAGGAAATAGCGTGTCAAGAATATATATTTTTTATTTAAGTTTCCCATGTACAGTACGATATACATTTTCTTTGTAACAGATTGTAGTTTTCTTTTTCTCTCAGCTGACTTTGTTTAGGTTTTGAGTTCGTGCAGCACGATCGATATGTAAAGAATATAGAATAATGTTTAGAACCAAGGTATATTGTAATACTATAATCTTGAAAATTAAATAAACACCAAATAGAGTGAGTAAATAAATATTTTATGAGTAAGATATTGTGCCTGAATAGTGATAAGCAGTAGCAGATACGGAAGCAGCAAAGCATTTGCCAAGAGAGGTTAGGTCTCCCGTATCCTCCTATTCTTCTACCACTTTATGCGATCGCATATTATGAAAAAAATTTAAAATAAGCATTAAGAACAAACAGCAAACAAATTTTCTATAAAATATCGACAGGGAAATATAGCGTGTGAGGATGCATCAGCTGATACGGAAGTGGCAAACGTTTGTGGATAGAGGTTCGTTCTCTCGCATCATCCTCCTCTTCTATAGCTTAATGTGATCGAATATTATGAAGAGAATTGAAAAAAGCATAAAGAACAAACTGAAAACAAACTTTCGATATAATATCGTCAAGGAAATAGCGTGTAGAGAATATATATTTTTCATTTAAGTTTCCCATGTACAGTACAATATACGTTTTCTTTGTAACAGATTGTAGTTTTTCTTTTTCTCGCAGCTGAGTTTGTTTACGTTTACATTTCGTGCAGCATGGTCGATATGTAGAGAAGATAGAATAATGTTTAGAACCAAGGAATATTGTAATACTATAATCTTGAAAATTAAATAAACCCCACACAGAGTGAGTAAATAAATATTTTATGAGTAAGATATTGTGCCTGAATAGTGATAAGCATCAGCTGATACGGAAGCGGCAAAACGTGTGCCAATAGAGGTTTGTTCTCCTGCATCCTCCTCTTCTACCGCTTAATGCGATCGAATATCATGAAGAAAATAAAAAAAAAAACATTAAGAACAAACAGCAAACAAATTTTCGATAAAATATCGTCAGGGAAATAGCGTGCGAGGGTGCATCAGCTGATAGAGAAGTGGTAAAACATTTGTGGATAGAGGTTCGTTCTCCCGCTTCCTCCTCCTCTTCTATCGCTTAATGTGATCGAATATTATGAAGAGAATTGAAAAAAGCATACAGAACAAACAGCAAACAAACTTTCGATATAATATCGTGAGGGAAATAGCGTGTAGAGAATATATTTTTTATTTAAGTTTCACATGTACAGTACGATATTCGTTTTCTTTGTAACGGATTATAGTTTTCTTTTTCTCTCAGCTGACTTTGTTTATGTTTATATTCCGTGCAGCATGGTCGATATGTAAAGAAGATTGAATAATGTTTAGAACCAAGAAATATTGTAATACTATGATCTTGAAAATTAGATAAACCCCAAATAGAGTGAGTAAATAAATATTCTATGAGTAATATACTGTGCCTGAATAGTGATAGGCATCAGCTGATACGGAAGCAGCAAAACGTTTGCCGATGGAGGTTCATATGAAGAAAATTTAAAAAAGCATTAAGAAGAAACAGCAAACAAACTTTCAATGAAATATCGTCAGGGAAATAGCGTGCAAGGGTGCATCAGCTGATATGGAGGCGGCAAAACGTTTGCATCCTCGTGCTCACCGCCACAATGCACGTCCCAGTGTATGTCTGTTGCCCACTGCATTATAGAGTGCATTAATTTGTTTACTGTACAGTAAATCTGTATATCTTTTATGTAGTTAATATAAATAACTACAGGTCTTTCTGCTTTGTTATGTACACCTAGTTCTCAGAATAACGCCTAGATAGGTTCTCAGAAGGGTCGGGTAAATGAAAAGTCACATGAAAAAACGAGTTATTTTCCATAGGAAACAATGATAAAGGGCATAGATATGTTCCAAACCTTACATAGACACACCATGCCAAAAATATAAGATAAGTAAATAACATATTTTATTACTACATAGCAAAGCAATAAGCCCTGTATCTATTTTTAAGAGTATACAAAAAATATTCATATTCACTTTACAGCTAGAAAGTAACATTCATTACTATACTTTACTCTATTATGCAGTGGGTAACAGTTATACAGTACACTGGGACATGCATGGTGGCAGTGAGCAAGTAACTTATGTGGTAGAAGAGGAGGATGCAGGTGAACGAACCTCTATCTGCAAATGTATACAAAGATAAAATAAGAATTATAAATAACCAAAGCAAGACTAAAAAACGAAAAAAAAAAAATAATTTTGCAATTCCTAAATCTACCATATGACATATTAAAAAAAACTTAATCTGCATTCTCTAGAGAGGCACAGAGTTAGGGGGGATATGATTGACGAGTATAAATGTTTTAAAGGGATTAACAAGGGTGATATTAATAAAGTTCTAAAAATTCATGATCAAACCAGAACTCGTAATGGGTAATGGATTTAATCTTGATAAATTTTGGTTCGGAAGGGAAATTGGTGAAAATTGGCTTGGTAATACTGTAGAGTATTCCTAGTAGGATAATAAATGCCAGTACCTTTTTTTTTTTTTTTTTTTTAGGATGGGATAGGATAGGGGGGGAAAAAAAGGGAGGGGATTAAGGATATAAGGGAATTGGAGGGAAAAGCACGAAAATTAAATAAAGTAAGAGAGAAAAAAGAGAGGGGCAGACCCTCGTGCTAAGTTTTGATCTGGAATTCAGATTCTGAATGTATTACTTAGACACCTTCAAATGTAGATTAGATAGACATATGACAGAGGTAGGGTGGGTGTATATATAATGTATAATGATGATGATCTTTTCTTATCGTAATCCTCTTTGTACTGGTGGAAGAAGCCTCCGCGGGCGCTTATTTACTGTATTAATTTTTTTTTTTTAATATAGTAAATAAGCACTTGTGGAGGCTTCTTCCACCAGTACAAAGAGGATTACAATAAGAAAAGATCACCATCATTATACATTATATATACACCCACCCTATTGGGTAGAATAGAATGTTGGGGGGAGGGAGAGAGAGAGAGAGAGAGAGAGAGAGAGAGAGAGAGAGAGAGAGAGAGAGAGAGGAGAGAGAGAGAGAGAGAGAGGAGAGAGAGAGAGAGAGAGAGAGAGAGAGAGAGAGGAGAGAGAGAGAGAGAGAGAGAGAGAGAGAGGACGAGAGAGAGAGAGAGAGAGAGAGAGGAGAGAGAGAGAGAGAGAGAGAGAGAGAGAGGAGAGAGAGAGAGAGAGAGAGAGAGAGAGAGAGAGAGAGAGAGAGAATCTTTAACTCTTGTTCATTCAACCAAAACTACATTATTTATTGTAAAAATAATGGTTTAATTACAAATTCGTAATAATAATGATATTAATAATAATAATAATAATAATAATAATAATAATAATAATAATAATAATAATAATAATAATAATAATAATCTCCACAATCATCATCAAAGGAAAATTTATTGTTAAAAATAATAATAATAATAATAATAATAATAAAAATAATAATAAGATGAAAGGAGAATTTTAGGAATAGACATCATGAGAGTAATGCAGAGGTATATTTAAAACCCCAGCAGAGAGCTGGATAATTCATTACACATCTTTTATAATCCCTTCACATCTGACAGGTCATTACACTCTCCATCTGTTTCTCTTTACAGCCTGATAAAGGCTGTTTTATTTTATCATTTTTTGGTCCATCCTGGTGTCACCAAAAAAAAAAAAAAAAAAAAAAAAAATATATATATATATATATATATAGTATATATATATATATACTATATATATATATATATATATATATATATATATATATATATATATATAATAATAATAATAATAATAATAATTATTGGGGGGGCGTTATTCACGAATTCCGAGTTTTTTACTATTATTTTTGGGGGGTGTTATTGCAATTTCGCATATAAAAAAATTGCGTATAAAAGGAACAAGGTGTACTTATAAAATATGTTTTACTTATCTTATATCTTTGGTACAGTGTGTCTATGGACGGTTGTAGAACGAGCTATGCCCATTATCATTGTTTCTTATGAAAAATAACTCGTTAAATTAAGCGAAAATTAAAATACGCAGCACTTCTGAGAACCTATCTTCGCGTTATTCCAAGAACTGGGTGTACTCTAAAACATAGAAAGATAATCTAAGTTCTTATTCTAAGACACAAAAATTATAAAACTACACTATGAAGTATTGCTTACCTTTACTACTGCAGTTGGCTTTCATCTGGATAACTGGATAACTTCAGGTACCATATCCAACTTCGGGTCAAACAGCTCAACACCAATGTATGAGCACAGGAACAAGTGGACGACGATTCTTCTTTCCCTCTTTCCCATTTTCACGGCATCACAAAATCTATTTGCACTCTCCTGAATTAACGGGAGGCTCACGGGGATACCCCATCAATGCTGGTCATCCAGCCAAAGCACTTACATCTTGATTTTGAAAGTATGTATCCACAGTGAATGAGCATGATAACAATATCGTGGATGACAGGTTGAGAAGCAAAGCCTTTACAACAGCACTTCCCTTATAAATGCATCCTTATTGTTCTAATAGTGGCATCAATTTGGTTTTTCTATTTCTTCAAAATTTATAGTTGGTAATTTTGTAAATAAATTAAGTTTACTTCTTTCAAATAACCATATACATAAACAAATAAATAAAACTATTAACTTAATATATATGTATACAACTATGCAGTGCGACTATTCTTCTGCCAACCTCCACAAACTTTTTTGCTTAAAGATTGTATTAACGGCTATGTATTTGGTACTTTTGTAAATAAATAACCAAATACATAAACAAATAAATAAATAAAACCATTAACTTGATATAGTATAAACATATAAAATAACACCGTGTGACTATTCTTCGGCCAACCTCAACGCAATTTTTCGCATAATGATTGTATTTACAAGTATGTATGTATGTGGTAATTTTGTAAATAAATTAAATCTAATTCATTCAAATAACCAACTACATAATCAAATAAATAAATAAACCATTAACCTTGTAAAGTATGTACGTATACAGTGCAACAATGCCCTGTGACTATTGTTCTGCCAACCTCAACAAACGTTTTCAAATATAAATCATATTCACGGCTATGTATTTGGTAATTTTGAAATAAATTAAGTCTAATTCCTTCAAATAACCAAATACATAAATAAATAAAACATTAACTTAATGCAGTATATGTATACAAAAATGCTGTGTGACTATTCTTCTGCTAGGCTCAGAAACTGTTCAGCGAGCGCAGCTTGAATTTACCGCCCAAGCCAAGTAGGTCAAAAACATAATTTATTATTAACTTATTAATTGCTTAATGGCCTCCGATGTAACAACGTAACTCGGAAAGACGTAATACGGGACCCTCTATATTGGTAATCAACATCTCTCTCAATACACATTTCTATCATTTTCACTCCACTCTCATTCCTACCAGATACTCCATACTTCCTAATTACACCATCCACTGGCTCATTCCCTACTCTAGCATTCAAATCTCCCATCAACACAACATTCACATTCATTCCAAAGTCTTCCATACACTTGTTCAATATCATCTAAAATTCTTCACTTCCTACCTCTCTTCTTTCATAGCCAGGGCCATATGCACTCATAAATGCTCAAACCTCGCATCCCAGTCTCATTATAGCCACTATTATTCGAGATGATACTTTCCATCATTCCACAACACACTTATCTATATTTTCACTTACAAACAGAGCCACTCCCTCTCTTCCTTGCCCTCTCTCAACTCCAGATACCCCACTTACCACACTCCTATATGTCACCTCACCACTACCCTTTATCTAAGTTTTGCTCAGTGGAAGTAAATCCAACTTTCTCTCCACAAACATACTCCCTGTCTCCTCCCTCTTATTTTCACTTACACCACACCCATGCACATTCAGAGACCCAATTACTAAAGTTCTGGCTGTATCTCTCCTGGAAAAATACCCTGCATATCCTGGATATTAGTAGGATGACAATACAGAGGAAGGGATTCCCAATCCCCCTGCTCTGCTCCAATGAGTCGACTTTAACGACATGCAGGAGAACATGGAAGAAGTATTCTAACCCCCTCCTTCAAGGGGTATTCAACCCCCTCCCTTAGTACATAACACAAAAAAGTCTTGTTAGCAACATAATACAGTCTAGTCTTTTTTACGCAAGGACAGGTTCTCAAAAGGCTCATGCACTTAAAATTTTGAGTAATTTAAAATGTATATTTTCATAAGGAGTAATGTTAATAGGAATGATTACATTCCACAAGCGTGTATAAACACATTATACCAATGAAATAAGCTTATTTAAACACATTTCACAAGTACATAAGCAAGCTGAAATACGTATGTAAGCTAAAAATAAACAAGTACAGTATCAAAGATATATAGATAAACAAAAATATAAACAAATTAACTTACTCTATATACGGTGGACAACAGGTGTGTGGTGGCGGTGAGCAGTTGACTTAAGAGGTAGGAGAGGAAGGAGCAGAGGATGGGGAAGTGGAAGAGCTGTACTCTCACCAAGGTCACCAACACTTACAGTTTTCTCTCAAGGTTTATAGACTGAAGCACAAGGCCGTGTTGGTGGGAAATTGGAAACAAGGCAGACACTTAGTCTCAAAACTGTACCATGTTTTTTTCTCTTTCAGGTTATTCTTGTAATTTGAATTATATTATTGTTATTGAGGACACGCGTTATTCCAAATTCAAGTAATCTAAACTCGTGTAAAAAGAGAGGAGACTGTGCATTTGTTTTCCTATCCTGAAGACACATGATGCAAGTACTGCATAGCAGTTTTTGACCTAAACACATATATATTACTTATGAACGAGTTAGATACCTGCAGTCCGTTCATAAGTAGCATTGTTTGTAAGTTGTGTTTAGGTCAAAACCTGCTAGGCAGTACATACATATGCAGAACTGTGCAGTACTTAGGCTAAAGACACTTGACTACTACATAAAACATAAAGTATACAGTATTAATGAATTTTAATGTAATAATACAGTACAGTGCAGTAATACATACACTAATATTATACACTGGTCGATAATAGGTAGGTTTTTGTTCATATCTGTGAATGTTCGCATCTAAATTATACGAACATCCAGAGACACCAACATGCATAGATTGCTGCAGAAAATTAGTAATCTGCATATGCAGTACATACATATGCAGCACTGTGCAGTACTTAGGCTAAAGACACTTGACTACAACATAAAACATAAAGTATACAGTATTAATGAATTTTAATGTAATAATACAGTACAGTACAGTAATACATACACTAATACAGGTATACCTCATCTAACGCCGTTAATTGGTTCCAGGAGAGACGACTTAAGTCGAAAAACGACTTAAATCGAATTAGTTTGTCTCTAGGCTAGCCTAGATATACAGATTTACTGTAGTAGTAATATAGTAGGGTGGGATATGCCTTTTGCAACGGCTCCCAAGTCTTGGTTTTGCTATGCTATAAATTGTTTGTGCGGTTTTTATTATTTGATTTCTTTTTCTACAAATTCTTTTTGTAAATTTTTTTCTTTCTTTGACGTCTTTTTCACTACAATATCTAAATAACAATATATTAGCAATTATTTCAATTTTCTTTTCTATATATGGTTGTGCTTAAAAACTATATTCTGTTCTTATTTGTGCATATGCTTCACAAAATAGTAGAAAATGTTCTAGGCTCTCTTCACATTGCTCACACGTTGGGCAGGTAGTATCTTTATCTTTAAGTTTATGTACAGTAAACAAATTAATGAACTCTATTATGCTGTTGGCAACAGGCTTAGCATGGGGGCCAGTGTTGCCAGATAAAGCGGATGTTTTTATTTTCAAATGTATGGTACATTTTTAGATATATATTAATTACACAATGGTAGTACTGTAATTTAAATAAAAATATACTTCATCTTTAAGATACTTGAAATAACTTACCAGCTTACATGTATGTTTTTTATATTTATCATTTCTCTCATTTATGTATTCTGGCAACACTGATGGTGGCAGTGAGGACGAGGATGCATACGTTTTGTCACACTTCCATATCAGCTGATGCGCCTGCACATGCTATTTCCCTGACAATATTATATTAAAAATGTTTGCTGTTTGTTCTTAATGCTTTTTGTCAATTTTCTTCATAATATCAAATCAAAACAATAGCGGTTTCGCGGCAATGACGAGTGACGACGCCTAACGGTAGATATTGGAACTACAGTACGTATTTTAATAAGATACTTATGTGCTTTTATTCTTATTTATTGTACAATAACATGATTTTATTTGCTTTTGTTTTTATTTATAGCATTGGCATCCATATCCTCGAACAAAGAAAGTCATTTTAGATAAATGCAAATGCCTGCTGCATTCTTATTCTTATTCGTATTCTTATTCTAATTATTATTATCATTATTATTATTCTTATTATTATTATTATTACTATTATTATCAGGACGAGTGACGATGCCCAATGGTAGATATTGGAACTACAGTATGTATTTTAATAAGATATTTATATGCTTTTATTCTTATTTATTGTACAATAACATGATTTTATGTGCTTTTGCTTTCATTGTTTTTTTTTTTTAAGAGTGTGACACCGGGACAGACAGAAACTGCCCTCATCAATAAAGTCCCGGGCACGAGAAGATACCAAGACGAAGGAAAAGAAAAAGGTTTAGGGCAAGGCAGAGATGAGGTAATGTCACACAAATGAAAACGACAGACAAAAAAAAGTCAAAGTACAGAGGACCCTGAGATATGGAGGACTAAGCTCTGAAATGACGATAGATCTGCTTTTTGAAGGATGAAAGGTCATAAGAATTAGGAAAGACAAAAGGAGGAAGAGAGTTCCAGAGTCTGGAGGTAGATGGGAAGAAGCAGTCGCTGCACCGACCAATCCGTGAGCTACAAATCTTCACACAGTACCTGTGAGATGAGGCCGCTTGGCGAGTGTTACGGGGCCTCGGCAGTGGAGAAGAGATGCAACTCGCCAACTCATCAGAGCAGCGATGGAAGAAATAGCGATAGAAAAGCGAAATGGGAGATACCTTACGGCGAAGAGAGAAAAAATCCAGGTTAGAAGTAAGAGAAGGATCATTAATGAGTCTGACTGCCTTAGATTCAACCCTATCAAGAAGGTAAGTAAAGGAAGAAGCACCCCAGATGTGTGAGCAGTATTCTAAGCAGGGGCGGATAAGACCTTTGTAAATTTCAAGTAACTGCAATGAGGAAAAATAATGACGAAAACGAAACAAAACCCCCAATTTTTTGGATGAAGATTTAGAAATTTGGATTATGTGATTCCTCCAAGACAAGTTAGAGGCTACATGGATTCCTAATATATTGATAGAGTTAAGAGGGTAAATTTCATTAGTTTCAAAGACAATAGGGTTAGCAGAAGGAGAAGAAGATAAAGAGATAGCCAGAAACTGTGTCTTGGAGGCATTGAATTTAACTAAATTTTGAATGCCCCATTCAGATACTCTCTGCAAATCGGAGTTAAGAGTACAAGAAAGAGTGATACGAGATTGATTACGAGTAACAGATGAAGGTTGTGAAGAAAAGGCAGAGGAAAAGTGAAGGGTAGAATCATCAGCAAAGGCATGAAGAAGAGAGGAAGATGGGGATTGTAGATCATTGATGAAGAGAAGGAAGAGAGTAGGTGAAAGAACAGAGCCCTGTGGAACACCACTGGTAACAGAGAAAGGGCTAGATGTCGCGCCATCAACAACTACAGATATAGAACGGTCAGTAAGAAAACTGGAAATCAGAGAACAGAAAGAAGGGGTAAAGCCATAGGCAGGGAGTTTAGCCAACAGAGATGTGCCAGACTCTGTATAAAGCCTTAGAGATATCAAGGGCGATGACAGAGGATTCCCTATAGTTCCCCAGAGAAGATGACCATACATGAGTAAGATAGAACAGGAGATCACCAGTGGATCGTGCCTTGCGGAAGCCATAATGGTGATCGGAGATAAGTGAGTTAGATTCAAGGCGTTTCAAGAAGTGAGCATTGAGCAAAGTTTCGAAAACTTTAGCAATAGAGGAGGTTAGAGCAATAGGTCGGTAGTTAGAAGGAATAGAGAGGTCATCCTTCTTAGGAACAGGTAGAACTAGAGCATGCTTCCAAGATGAAGGATAGATACTGGTTGACAGAATGAGGCGAAAAAGATGGCAAAGCACGGGAGCCACTGCATCTGCAAACTCCTTGAAGAACCTTGCAGGGATACCATCGGGACCGGATGCCTTGTTAGTCTTTAGCGAGCGAAGAACCTTATAAACTTTGCGTGAAGAAAGGATAAGGGAGGGCATAAGGTTAGAGAGGGGAAAAGACTGAGGAACAGGTGCACTGGAATCGTTGATAGAAGAGTTGGCAGAAAAATGAGAGCCAAAGAGTGGCTTTGTCAGTGGGAGAGCAAGCTATAGAACCATCAGAATGAATGAGAGGGGGAAAGCTTGAGTTGCAGAAGTTTTTGGAGAGGTTTTTGGCTAAGGACCAGAAGCATTTGTCAGTGGAAGAGGAGCTAAGGTCATCAACTTTCCTTCTTATAAAGGAAGCCTTAGACCTTTGAATCTGAGCAGTACAGCGATTCCTAGCTATAATAAAAGCAGAGCGAGTTAAATCGGAAGGAGAGGCTTGGTAAGATCGGTGAGCCTGATTCCTAGCCTGGATAGCCATGGAGCAGGCACAGTCAAACCAAGGTTTAGGGGGAGAGAAAGTTTTTGTAGAAGAGGGGATGTACGCCTCCATTCCCACGGTCAAGGTCTCGGCAACTTTTGGAGTTACCTGATCAGGGTTGCGGGACCGAAAGCAGTAGTCATCCCATGGGAAGTCAAAGAGAAAGTTATGTAAATTTTCATGTTGGGTTCACTCGAAATGCCAAAGGCGGCGCTGAGTAGGAGGGATTGGTGGTGGGGGAGCAAAAATTGAAGAGACAGAGATCATAGAGTGGTCAGATTTACCAAGAGGGGAAAGCACAGAATAAGAGTAGTTTGAAGGGTTAGAAGTAAAAAATAGGTCTAGAGTGTTTGCAGCATGTTCGTGACAATCAGGAACGTGAGTAGGATGTTTGATAATTTGCTCCAGATCGTGAGTAATAGAGAAAGCAAGGGCCTCGCTTCCTCCCACATCAGTGTGAGAAGAATGAAGCCACTCACTGTGGTGTACATTGAAGTCTCCAAAGTAGAGAACTTCGGCATGTGGGTGAGAAGATAGCAAGGACTCATGGAACGAGGAGAGATATTCAAAGAAAGACACAAACTCAGTGGAGTTTGGAGAACAGTAGCAGAAGCAAAGGATAATAGTGGTAGTGGAGAGATAAACTTTTAGCCAGAGAACATCAAAGTCAGGAGATTCAAGGTCCAAGAGCCTCACAGTAGGAGCGTTAGTGTTGCAGTATGCACAGACCTCATCTTTGGAACGAAAACGAGTATACAGATTATAGTGAGAGATTTGGAATGGGTCAGTGGAAGCATGTATAGACAGCTGGGTTTCAGATAGGAGGAGGAGGTTAGGGAGGAAAGTGCCTAAGTGCTGTTCCACAGACGAAAGATTAGAGTTCAGCCCACGAATATTTGAATAGTGAAGAGTGAAAGAGGCAGATCTATTGGGAGGTGCAAGGTTAAGAGCAGAACCATTACTACCACCAGGCGTGTCTGCCCTCAAGCCAATGGTGGAGTGAACACGATCCCCGGAGATTCTTTGCACCCCACTATGCCGGGTACTGGGGGCCATTAGTTGTGAACCTTCCATAAACAATAACAAATGTGAGGAAAAGGAAAGTAAAAGAGACAGATGTGCAGAATGTTGTGACTTGTCAAATGTAATGGAATAGCAAGAGATGTGTAATGAATACGCCAGAATATTCAGTGTAGATGTAGGCATGAGGAAAGAACCGTCCTCAAGGAAGACTCAACCTGGAACTGTCTGAACCAGTCCTAGTTGCTTCCTAATACCTTCAGTCGTAGCCTTTCAACGGGCGGCTGGTGCCATGGCCAACCTACTAATCATAGTAGGATCCATATTCTCGAACAAAGAAAGTCCTTTTCGGTAAATGCAAATGCCTGCTGCATTCTTATTCTTATTCGTATTCTTATTATTATTGGCATTATTATTATCATTATTATTATTATTATTACTATTATTATTATGACGAGTGACGACGCCTAACAGTAGATATTGGAACTACTGTACGTATTTTAATACGATATTTATATGCTTTTATTCTTATTTATTGTACAATAACATGATTTTATGTGCTTTTGTTTTTTTTATAGCATTGGGATCCATATCCTCGAACAAAGAAAGTCATTTTCAATAAATGCATATGCCTGCTGCATTCTTATTCTTATTCATATTCTTATTCGTATTCTTATTCTTATTATTTATTATTATTATTATTATTATTATTATTATTATTATTATTATTATTATTATTATTATTACTATTATTATTATGACGAGTGACGACGCCTAACGGTAGATATTGGAGCTACTGTACGTATTTTAATAAGATTTTATATGCTTTTATTCTTATTTATTATACAATAGCATGATTTTATGTGCTTTTGTTTTTATTTATTGTACAGTAACATGATTTCATGTGCTTTTAATGGTTTTCTAGTGATATTATGATTCCAATATTTGTAGCGGACAGACGTAAAGTTGATTATAACGACGTAAACTTTATTTTTATTTTTTTTTTACTTTTCCATATATTTTTTTGAAAACCGACGTATAATCGAGAACGACTTAACTCGAAACAACCTAAGCCGAGGTATACCTGTATTGTACATGGGTAGATAATAGGTGAGTGTTTGTTCATATCTGTGAATGTTCGTATCTAATTTGTACGAACATCCAGAGACACCAACATGTGATACGTGCTGTGCCTATGCAGATTACTAATTTTCTGCAGCAATCTATGAATGATTCCCAAGTTTCAGGAAATGTGCAAAAATGCATCATGTGTCTTCAGGATAGGAAAACAAATGTACAGTCTCCTGTCTTTTTACACGAGTTTAGATTACTTGAATTTGGAATAATGCGTGTCCTCAATAACAATAATATAATTCAAACTACAAGAATAACCCGAACGAGAAAAAAACATGGTACAGTTTAGAGACTAAGCGTCTGCCTTGTTTCCAATTTCCGCAAACGCGGCCTTGTGCTTCAGTCTATAAACCTTGAGAGAAAACTGCAAGTGTTGGTGACCTTGGAGAGAGTACCACACTTCCACTTCCCCATCCTCTGCTTCTCCCTCTCCTACTGCTTAAGTCAACTGCTCACCGCCGCCACACACCTGTTGTCCACCGTATATAGAGTAAGTTAATTTGTTTATATCTTTGCCGACGATGCTACCTTTCATATTTCCTCTGTCTTCTCCTCTGCACCTTAATTTTCCACTTAAAAGCTCTCATATAACTCCTCTTCACACTCTCAACTCATGTTTGTAAAATGCATTTAAGTGTGACACCCAGAATTTAGTAAAACTAAATGCCTCTAAGATGAAGTGAATGCTGCTTTCCTTCCACTTTCAGACTCTGGAACGCCCTCATTCTGTATTCCCTAATACTTATAACCTTAAGGCAGGTGGACTAGGATATGCTTAGAAATATATACACAAATTATGTACGACCTATCTTGAATATGCATCACCCTTCTGGAAACTGCTTTTAAAATAATATATAAACTACAAAGAGAAACTTCAAAGATTACTAAAGAGTTGGTTATATATATATATATATATATATATATATATATATATATATATATATATATATATATATATATATATATATATATATATATATATATATATATATATATATATATATATATATATATATATATATATATATATATATATATATATACACAAATTATGTATGACCTATCTTGAATATGCATCACCCATCTGGAAACTGCCTATGAAATAATATATAAACTACAAAGAGAAACTTCAAAGAAATGCTAAAAAGTTGGTTATAGATATATACAGTATATTATCTCAGTTATGAAGAAAGGCTGAAGTAATTAGTTACCACCACTTGAAGCTAGAAGTAAAAGGGGGAATATAGTAAGTTTTGAAATTTCTCCATGGTTTTCACAATGCTTGGATAAAGTGATACTTTGATATAGGTGATTCTAGAGCTAAAGGTCATAGTTTGAAGCCTTGTAAGAATATTTCTTTGCAGGGTGTAAAGCAGTAGATTTTTAGAGTAGGAAAATTGATAATTGGAATTAGCTAATCGAAGAAATTGAAAATGCTTTATGCAATTGTAATGTTAAAGAAAGACATAATATGTGTTGGTAAAAAAATGCCCAGGAGACAGGGAGTTATGAACACAGGTGTGCCCGCAAATACCTCACAAACAAAAACATAATATCCTCCATATTAGGATATTAAGATATCTGATACTGAGTGGGCTTAGTATTAAACAGTCATACTGAGGCACTCGGTAACAATATTTAGTGTCGTATAAAATGTGGAAGGCATATTTTAGAGGTGAGAGCTTTTACACGAGCATTAGTCTGTGCTATAAATATTAAAGATGGGTCAAGCTAAAGTTAAGGTTGTTATTTCGGAGAAATCAGCTAGTATCTGTGTAAGAAAATTTCTATATTTTTGAATCCATTTAGCCTGTATACTAGATAACATAAGTGAATGAACAGTTGGTACTTAAGCTTTGTACTTCTGAAGTGCTCATCCAAGCACCTACATACAGTTTACACCAACAGTGGATGGAGTTTAGCTCTATTCCATCACAGAAAATATATACAATACTGTGACTGATTAAGCAAGTCTCTAATCTTCTTTTAACTTCTTTAAAATTACTTGGTAAGGTGAAGTCCAATACATCCGCATCTTCTAATGAATCCATATCATTTTATTTTCAAATTTTTCAAAGCAATTTCTGCAAGTGCAAAACACGAATGGAAACTCTTATACAGTTCACTCTTTATAAATCTACCTATTTCGTGTCTTCAACCACATTCTTTTATGGATTTTTGTGCAGAAACTCAGTGAAAAATGACAGCTTCATAGTACTGCAATATTTTTCCTGCTTTTGCAGATGTTTCTGTGCTTATCATCTCTATACAACTAAGTAAAGTGATAGTGTCTGTATTCCTATAAATAATTCTAACTGTCTATCTTTACATCTACATTTTCAAGGATTTCAAGTTTAAAATATATAACCATTTTAATCCTAAACAAGTAATACATAAATATTATCATTCTTGTAGAGCTATGTGATACTCACAAGTTTTTTAATAAAAGCAGTATTTTTTCTAAGGCTGGAATCCAGTAATGCCGTGTTTAACTCTGGACGGTCCTTAGCAATAGCTAAGTTCTGCTGTCGAACATCAACTTTCTTTGCAAGTCGGTCTTCTGCCTCTTGAATGTATGACAACAAGTATTGCTGAAATATATTTACAAAAATAATTCACAACCTTATAACTATTCAAGACATATGCATTAATTCAACATAAAACAATATTTTATTATTAAGTGGTAAATCATACCTTCTACACAGTTTCCATCAAAGGGACTGGAAAATTTTTGTACACTGCTAATAGTGGCAAAATTACAATACTACAATATTTCCCATAACACATAATTAATCCTTTACCTACGAAGGTATCTTTTAGGAACACATTTGTGCATGGGAAAAAATGTAAAAGTATCTCATTTGGGTATGGATAATTTCAAATCAGAACACCATTCCCTCAAGTGGCCAAGAAAAATATTGATATCTGGCATCTAATGTCAAGTTACCATCCAGGAAGTGATGTTTTTCCAATTGAAAGAGTCAGTAGCCTTTACAACGTCATTGGGGACAGTAAAAGATTTATGTTCTACATGGCTTAACGTTTGAATTCCAAGTATAAGAAACAGTTGTGGCCCTGAAAATGATTCCTGCAGAATTCCTGCTATCCTTTCACTAATCACACCTTACATATCTTTCTTTACCCTCTACTCCCTTCCTTTAAATAAGATTTTATCCATTCCAAGGCATTTGCCCCTAATCTTGCCATTACTTACATCTTCTAATGAGTCTTAAACATGGGAAGGTATCAAACGCTTTCAAAAATCTAGGAATTAGCAATCTGCCCAGCCCTCTTTCTTTCTTTAAAGATAAAGCTTACCTCATTAAATTCCAGTAAGTTTGTAAGCATAACCATATCGTCTCTGAAGCTATATTATCTAACTGACAAAAAATTAAAAACTTCAAGGTAATACCCAGCATTCCATGAATGCTGTGCATATTCCTGCGATTGAAAAGATGATGCTCTCTAGTACTGTACCCTGTGCTTTACAATAAGAGTGGGTGGCATATTCTTTACTGTATACACCCAATGAAACTATCTGTTCAAATAAGATTTTATCCATTCCAAGACATTTGCCCCTAATCTTGCCATTACTTACATCTTCTTATGAGTCTTCAACATGGAAAGGTATCAAACGCTTTCGAAAATCTAGGGATTAGCAATCTGCCCAGCCCTCTTTCTTTCTTTAAAGATAAAGCTTACCTCATTAAATTCCAGTAAGTTTGTAAGCATACCCATATCGTCTCTGAAACTATACTATCTAACTGACAAAAAGTTAAAACACTTCAAGGCAATACCCAGCATTCCATGAATGCTGTGCATATTTCTGTGATTGAAAAGATGATGCTCTCTAGTCCTGTACCCTGTGCTTTACAATAAGAGTGGGTGGCGTATTCTTTACTGTATACACCCAATGAAACTATCTATTCAAATAAGATTTTATCCATTCCAAGACATTTGCCCCTAATCTTGCCATTACTTACATCTTCTTATGAGTCCAACATGGGAAGGTATCAAACGCTTTCGAAAATCTAGGGATTAGCAATCTGCCCAGCCCTCTTTCTTTCTTTAAAGATAAAGCTTACCTCATTAAATTTCATCAAGTTTGTAAGCATACCCATATCGTCTCTGAAGCTATATTATTTAACTGACAATAAGTTAAAAGACTTCAAGGCAATACCCAGCATTCCATGAATGCTGTGCATATTTCTGTGATTGAAAAGATGATGCTCTCTAGTACTGTACCCTGTGCTTTACAATAAGAGTGAGAGGCGTAATCTTTACTGTATACACCAAATGAAACTATCTGTTCAAATAAGATTTTATCCATTCCAAGACATTTGCCCCTAATCTTGCCATTACTTACATCTTCTAATGAGTCTTCAACATGGGAAGGTATCAAACGCTTTCGAAAATCTAGGGATTAGCAATCTGCCCAGCCCTCTTTCTTTCTTTAAAGATAAAGCTTACCTCATTAAATTCCAGTAAGTTTGTAAGCATACACATATCGTCTCTGAAGATATTTTATCTAACGGAAAAAAAGTTAAAAGACTTCAAGGCAATACCCAGCATTCCATGAATGCTGTGCATATTTCTGTGATTGAAAAGATGATGCTCTCTAGTACTGTACCCTGTGCTTTACAATAAGAGTGGGTGGCGTATTCTTTACTGTATACACCCAATGAAACTATCTGTTCAAATAAGATTTTATCCATTCCAAGACATTTGCCCCTAATCTTGCCATTACTTACATCTCCGTATTTGTCTTCAACATGAGAAGGTATCAAACGCTTTCGAAAATCTAGGGACTAGCAATCTGCCCAGCCCTCTTTCTTTCTTTAAAGATAAAGCTTACCTCATTAAATTCCAGTAAGTTTGTAAGCATACCCATATCGTCTCTGAAGCTATATTATCTAACTGACAAAAAGTTAAAAGACTTCAAGGCAATACCCAGCATTCCATGAATGCTGTGCATATTTCTGTGATTGAAAAGATGATGCTCTCTAGTACCGTACCCTGTGCTTTACAATAAGAGTGGGTGGCGTATTCTTTACTGTATACACCCAATGAAACTATCTGTTCAAATAAGATTTTATCCATTCTAAGACATTTGCCCCTATCTTGCCATTACTTACATCTTCTTATTTGTCTTCAACATGGGAAGGTATCAAACGCTTTCGAAAATCTAGGGACTAGCAATCTGCCCAGCCCTCTTTCTTTCTTTAAAGATAAAGCTTACCTCATTAAATTCCAGTAAGTTTGTAAGCATACCCATATCGTCTCTGAAGCTATATTATCTAACTGACAAAAAGTTAAAAGACTTCAAGGCAATACCCAGCATTCCATGAATGCTGTGCATATTTCTGTGATTGAAAAGATGATGCTCTCTATTACTGTACCCTGTTCTTTACAATAAGAGTGGGTGGCATATTCTTTACTGTATACACCCAATGAAACTATCTGTTCAAATAAGATTTTATCCATTCCAAGACATTTGCCCCTAATCTTGCCATTACTTACATCTTCTAATGAGTCTTTAACATGGGAAGGTATCAAACGCTTTCAAAAATCTAGGGATTAGCAATCTGCCCAGCCCTCTTTCTTTCTTTAAAGATAAAGCTTACCTCATTAAATTCCAGTAAGTTTGTAAGCATACCCATATTGTCTCTGAAGTTATATTATCTTACTGACAAAAAGTTAAAACACTTCAAGGCAATACCCAGTATTCCATAATGCTGTGCATATTTCTGTGATTGAAAAGATGATGCTCTCTAGTACTGTACCCTGTGCTTTACAATAAGAGTGGATGGCGTATTCTTTACTGTATACACCCAATGAAACTATCTGTTCAAATAAGATTTTATCCATTCCAAGACATTTGCCCCTAATCTTGTCATTACTTACATCTTCTTATGAGTCTTCAACATGGAAGGTATCAAACGCTTTCGAAAATCTAGGGATTAGCAATCTGCCCAGCCCTCTTTCTTTCTTTAAAGAAAAAGCTTACCTCATTAACTTCCAGTAAGTTTGTAAGTATACCCATAACGTCTCTGAAGCTATATTATCTAACTGACAAAAAGTTAAAAGACTTCAAGGCAATACCCAGCATTCCAGGAATGCTGTGCATATTTCTGTGATTGAAAAGATGTTGCTCTCTAGTACTGTACCCTGTACTTACCTAATTGTGTTTACGGGAAAGAGCCCAAAGCTCCTATCTTCCCGTCTCCTGATCGGTTCCATTTTATACTTAGTGATACTTACTACCTCCTCGCTTAGCGAATTCCAATTATCAACTACTCTTACACTGAAAAAGTACTTCCTTACATCCTGCAAAGAACTTTTCTTACGAAGCTTCAAACTATGACCTCTAGTTCTAGAGCCAGCCATATCAAAATATCGATCCCTATCCACTCTATCATAACCATGAAGGAATTTAAAGACTGTCACCATATCCCCCCTCAATCTTCTAACTTCGAGTGATGGTAAGTCTAATTCCCTCAGCCTCTCATCATAACTGAGATTGCGTATTTCTGGCACCAGTTTCGTGGCATGTCTTTGAACTTTTTCAAGCTTAGCTATGTGCTTTTTCAAGTGTGGATTCCAAAAGGGGGCTGCATATTCGAGTTTTGGCCTCACATAGGTTACATAAATATTTCTGAACATTTCCTTGTCCATGTGCCTGAAGGCTACCCTTACATTTCCTAAGAATGCATATGCTGCCCTTACTATGCCATTTATATGTATTTCTGGAGACAAATCTGCCAGTATGTTTACTCTTAGATCTCTCTCATTTTCTGTCTCTTGAAGTTGTACTCCAGCTACCGAGTAGTCAAGCTTGGGCCTTCTTGCACTTGTACCCATTCTCATTACCTTACATTTTGAAGTACTGAATTTCATTAGCCACTTTTCTGTCCACTCATGCAGATTATTTAGATCCTCCTTAAGTTCTCTACCATTGTTCTCGTTTTTTACTTTCTTCACAATCTTTGCATCATCTGCAAAAATATTCATGAATGAATTTACAGACTCTAGTAGGTCATTTACATATACAAGGAACAAAGGTGGCCCTAAAACTGAACCCTGTGGAACTCCACTACTAACTCTTCTACATTCAGACACTGAGTGTCTTACTCTAACCCTCTGTTCCCTTCCTTCTAAGTAAGTTTTTATCCATTCCAAAACATTTCCACCTATTCTAGCCATTGCTTGCAGCTTCCTAATAAGTCTCCCATGTGGAACAGTGTCAAACGCTTTCTGGAAGTCTAGGAATATGCAATCTGCCCAGCCCTCTCTTTCCTGTAAGATTCGGCTTACCTCATCATAAAATTCTAATAAGTTTGTTACTGTTGATCTACCTTCTCTGAAGCCATGTTGCCTCACTGACAAAAAGTTGAAGGATTCCAAGTGAAAAGAGATATGTTTCCTTAGTAGTTTCTCCATAACTTTGCAAACTATGCTGGTCAAGGAAACTGGTCTATAGTTCAGAGCCGTATCCCTCCTTCCCTTTTTGAAGATAGGTATCGCATTTGCTTGTTTCCAGCATCTTGGAATATCCCCTGACTCCAGTGACTTTTTAAATATGATACTTAGTGCCACTGATATTGAGTTTGCGCATTTTTTAAGCACATGAGGGGATATGTCATCAGGACCTGTAGCTTTATGAACATCTAAATCCATCAGCGCTTTACATACCTCTGTGGCTGTAAGGTTGATGTCCTCTAATACCGGCCCTTGAGCTTCTATCTCTGAAATCTGAGGGGGTGGGGTATTTTCTACTGTAAATACAGACTGAGACTCCTTGTTCAATTCTTTGCAGATCTCTTCATCCGTCTCAGTGATGCTTCCATCCGCTCTCTTTAGCCTTAAAACCTGTTCTTTTACCTTCAGTTTTCCTCTGATAAAGCTGTGGAAAAGCTTGGGATTTTCTTTAGCCTTCCTGGTGATGTCCCTCTCATAGTCTCTCTCTGTCTGTCTCCTTTTACTTAGGTAGTCATTTCTTGCTCTTTTGTAGGCTTGCCACGCATTTATGTTTTTTCTCCTCCTATACCTTTTCCAGCATTTGTCTCTCCACTCCTTAGCTCTTTTACACCCATTATCGAACCATTTCTCTCTGGCATGAATTACACCTACTTTGGTGACAGGTATGCAGCAATTTACTATCTTCCCATATTTCTCACAAAAGATGTCATACATTTCTTGTACAGATTTGTTGTAAAATAAGGTTCTCCAGTCAATAACTGCAATAAGCTCATTCATTTTGATGTAATCTCTTTTCGGATAGTTCCTCCTCATGTCCTCAGGGCCTCTACTCTCAGGCTGCATATCTTCAATGATATACTCCATCAACAAAATACAGTGGTCACTCTTTACAATAAGAGTGGGTGGCATATTCTTTACTGTATACACTCAATGAAATTATCTGTTCAAATAAGATTTTATCCATTCCAAGACATTTGCCCCTAATCTTCCATTACTTACATCTTCTTATGAGTCTTCAACATGGGAAGGTATCAAACGCTTTCAAAAATCTAGGGATTAGCAATCTGCCCAGCCCTCTTTCTTTCTTTAAAGATAAAGCTTACCTCATTAAATTCCAGTAAGTTTGTAAGCATACCCACATCGTCTCTGAAGCTATATTATCTAACTGACAAAAAGTTAAAAGACTTCAAGGCAATACCCAGCATTCCATGAATGCTGTGCATATTTCTGTGATTGAAAAGATGAAGCTCTCTAGTACTGTACCCTGTGCTTTACAATAAGAGTGGTGGCGTATTCTTTACTGTATACACCCAATGAAACTATCTGTTCAAATAAGATTTTATCCATTCCAAGACATTTGCCCCTAATCTTGCCATTACTTACATCTTCTTATGAGTCTTCAACATGGAAAGGTATCAAACGCTTTTGAAAGTCTAGGGATTAGCAATCTGCCCAGCACTCTTTCTTTCTTTAAAGATAAAGCTTACCTCATTAAATTTCAGTAAGTTTGTAAGCATACCCATATCGTCTCTGAAGCTATATTATCTAACTGACAAAAAGTTAAAGGACTTCAAGGCAATACCCAGCATTCCATGAATGCTGTGCATATTTCTGTGATTGAAAAGATGATACTCTCTAGTACTGTACCCTGTGCTTTACAATTAGAGTGGGTGGCGTATTCTTTACTGTATACACCCAATGAAACTATCTGTTCAAATAAGATTTTATCCATTCCAAGACATTTGCCCCTAATCTTGCCATTACTTACATCTTCTTATGAGTCTTCAACATGGGAAGGTATCACACGCTTTCGAAAATCTAGGGATTAGTAATCTGCCCAGCCCTCTTTCTTTCTTTAAAGATAAAGCTTACCTCATTAAATTCCAGTAAGTTTGTAAGCATACCCATATCGTCTCTGAAGCTATATTATCTAACTAACATAAGTTAAAACACTTCACGGCAATACCCAGCATTCCATGAATGCTGTGCATATTTCTGTAATTGAAAAGATGATGCTCTCTATTACTGTATCCTGTGCTTTACAATAAGAGTGGGTGGCATATTCTTTACTGTATACACCCAATGAAACTATCTGTTCAAATAAGATTTTATCCATTCCAAGACATTTGCCCCTAATCTTGCCATTACTTACATCTTCTTATGAGTCTTCAACATGGGAAGGTATCAAACGCTTTCGAAAATCTAGGGATTAGCAATCTGCCCAGCCCTCTTTCTTTCTTTAAAGATAAAGCTTACCTCAATAAAGTCCACTAAGTTTGTAAGCATACCCATATCGTCTCTGAAGCTATATTATCTAACTGACAAAAAGTTAAAAGACTTCAAGGCAATACCCAGCATTCCATGAATGCTGTGCATATTTCTGTGATTGAAAAGATGATGCTCTCTAGTACTGTACCCTGTGCTTTACAATAAGAGTGGGTGGTGTATTCATTACTGTATACACCCAATGAAACTATCTGTTCAGTTCTTTGCAGAACTCATCATATATTTCAGTAATGCTATTGTCTTCCCTTTCCAGCTTTAAACTTGTTCAGTGACCTTGAATTTCCTTTTGACAAAGATGTAGAAAAACTTGGGATTTTCTTTGGGTGTCCTTGTAATATTTATCTCATGTGCCCACGCTGGCTCTCTACTTTTACTTAGCTACTAATCACTTACTTGTTTATAATTTTATCTGCTACAGAACTTATACTTGTTCTCCCCACATACCTATTCAAGCATGTGTCTGTCCTCTCCTTCCCCCTCTTATATTCATCATCGAACCATTATTTTTAGGCATAAATAATTACTATTCTGGTATCTAGTATGCCACACTTGAATATCTTCCTATATTTCTCACAAGAGATTTTATACACCTGCCTAGATTTGATGCTAAAACAGTCAACCTGTAAATACCAGCAAAATGGTTGTTAATGCTCTTGTAATCTCCTTTTGAAAAATTTTTCCTTTTTCATTTTCAGTCTCTCTACTTTCAAGTAGACTATCATATTCTAAAGGCTATTCTTAATTAACGACACACAGTAGTTATTACTTTCAAGTGGTGACTCATACTCAGATTTACTAATATCCAAAACATTATCTGTGAACATTAGATCAAATATTGCTAGTTTATCTCCTCTCATGGCTTTTGTAGGTGCTGGTGCACATTGGTGCAAAATGTTTCCTTGCAGAGAAGCTAGAAACCTAGCCTCCATAACTAACATCCTACACCTTTCTCAAATGCGTGATGTTTAGAAGAAAGAAAGAGAGAGAGAGAGAGAGAGAGAGAGAGAGAGAGAGAGAGAGAGAGAGAGAGAGAGAGAGAGAGAGAGAGAGAGAGAGAGAAGAGAGAGAGAGAGAGAGAGAGAGAGAGAGAGAGAGAGAGAGAGAGAGCGAGAGAGAGAGAGAGAGAGAGAGAGAGAGTGAGAGAGAAGAGAGAGAGAGAGAGAGAGAGAGAGAGAGTAGAGAGGAGATGAGAGAGAGAGTAATAATAATAATAATAATAAATCTTTATTTCCAACGTACATTGGTTATTCAAATAAGATGCATATATATTCCAGATAGACATCTGTGGTGTACGATATAGACATACTAATACAAACAAATCATAAAGATGGGTGTACTATTAAAATTTACAAGTAAAATCTTCCTTTAAGAGTAACTTCTTAAGATTATATTTAAAAGTATACACTGAACCAGCATTTTTTAGTTCTCTGGGAAGCTGATTATATAAATGAGGGCCACGAATGTTTATATCTCTTGAGCCAATATCAGTTTTAGACCTTCGTACTAATAAATCTTCCCCTTGACGGGTAGTTAACCCGGTAACTGAGCTTACTGTAGAAAAATTATACAAGCAATCAGGAAGATTGTTTCTTAGTATATTAAAAACAAAGGTACATATATCAAAAACATATTTATCTCTAATCTTTATCCATTCTAGATCTTTTAAAACAGGAGAGATGTGCTCGTATTTTCTTACATTGCCAACAGCCACTCGTGCTGCAAAGTTTTGTAACTTTTGTATTCTTTGTAATTGAGTCTTATTTGTACATCCCCAAACTTTGAGACAGTAATTAAATAAACTCATAGCTAAGGACTGGACAATTATTATACGAGTTGATGTTTCAAATGAGTCTTTTACCCTATTTAGATATATTAGAGTACCCATTACTTTTTTATAAATTTCATCTACATGCATTTCAAAATTCATGTAACGGTCAAAATAGACACCTAGGTTCTTTACCGAGTTCAGTGGCTTAATGATATTACCGTTAAAATTTATATGAAGATTGTCATCAACTTCTGATAATAATTGTCTGGATCCGATAAGAATAGATTGGGTTTTAGTTTCATTAAGTAACAGACCATTTTTTAGAAAGTAACGTTTAGCCATATACAAAATTTCTTCTGCTCTACGAATAATATTTTCTAAATCATTAATTTCTCCTTCAATTAAGATTTGAGTATCGTCAGCATATTGAATGACATAACAGTTAGGTAAATATTTTACTAGATCGTTTACATATATTAGAAAAAGTATAGGTCTTAGGATCGATCCCTGAGGGACCGAAAATGCTCGCTCAATATACGAAAAATACTTACACGATTTTCTTCCCTCCTTTTTGTTTCATCCTGTTCTTGTTGCCTTTTAGCATCTTCTTCCTCTTGCTTAGCAGCAGCATCTTGCTTTTCCTTCTCTTCTGCTTCCTTTAATCCTTCCAATTTCATCTGTTCCAATTCTTCATTATCACTGGACACCTCTTCCTTCTTATTTTCAGATCCTTTTACATAGACATAAAATTTAACAGAATGCTTAAGATGAAACTCTAGACATATACAGTGTATAAATTCAAAGGACTTTCATCTCTTACAAAAAACAAAAAGAAATCAACATCGATATGTAAAGATGAAGATATATAAAACTGAAGTGCACTGATGAATTTATATATCATGCACACGGATATATAAACAAAAGGTTCACGCACAGCAATAGCCATATTAGGAAGTAAGAACCCAAGTAGCTTGAAAATGGATTGTTTTTTATATAATCCCCATCAAGATTGGTATGACTACAAACAACATTATCAGAGTTGTAACTAATCCAGCATGACTGAAAGAGGGTAAAATCAAGACCCATTAAGCCTCTTGGTCATTAAAAAGTCGATACAGAGGAGGCAATGCTACAACCTATCCCCAGGTTGCTGTGAATAACTGCATGGTTCAAAGGGCATGCTGTCAACTTTCAAATTATTGCAAAAAAGAAAGAATAGCGCGAAAAGGAAGAGATCTTTAAGGGAACATGTCAGTAATGGTAAGAAGTACTTCTGCTAGGTATGTATTCTCAACCAGAGAAAGTGCAAGAGACAGGAATGAGTGGAAAAAGATTGTGATGCAGGTCAAAAGGATTTCTCGCACCTGTTAGCACAGTAAACTGGGACGGGTGGGCGTGGGAGTTGCAGTGTGATGAAGAGGCAGGGATAAACCAGCTGTGAATTTTGGGCCTCACAGCAGATCCATGCCCACTTACCCTGTGGAAGACCCATGAATGATGGCGGGAGGAATTGTGGCAACCCTTTATCCACAAGGAAATAAGAGGACATACCAAGGTATGTTTGGATTATGGTGAATGTGTGCTTTGACTCGGCCACCCCATTTACAAAGGGGCAGCTATTGTATATGTATATATGTAATTACCTAATTCTGTTTAAGGGAAAGAGCCCTAAGCTCGTAAGTCCCCGACTCCAGATCAGTTTCATTTTTATAACTAATGACAGTTTTCATAATAGTCCTTAAAATTATAAAAGCAGTTAGCATTTACTACTTCCTCGCTTAACAAATTCTAATCTTCAACTGTTCTTACACTGAAAAATGTACTTCCTTGCATCCTGCAAAGAAATTTTCCTACGAAGCTTCACACTATGCCCTCTAGTTCTACAGCCGCTAGTATTACCATATCGCTTCCAGTCCACTCTCTCATAACAAGAAGTAATTTAAAAACTGCCAAAAGAGCAACCCTCTTTCTTCTAGATTCATATGATGACAAGTCTAACTCCCTCAGCCTTTCCTCATAACTGAGATTTTGTATATCAGTCACCAGTTTCGTAGCATGTCTTTGAACTATTCCCACTTTATTAACGTGGTTTTTCAGGAGTGGATTCCAAAAGGGTGTTGCATATGCTGGCTTTGGCCTCAAATATGATAAATAAATATTTCTGAACGTTTCCTTGTCCGTGTGCCTGAAAGTAACCCTTACAAGAAAGAACACGGAGCCTTTTGTTTACCACTGATATGCATTTCCAGAGACAAAATGCCAATATGTTTACCCCTAGATATCTTTTGTTCTCTGTCCCTTGAAGTTGTGCACCTGCTATTGAGTACCCAAACTTGATCCTTCTTGCACAAGTACCCATTTTCATTACCTTACATTTTGAAGTGTTGAATTTCATGAGACACTTTCCTGATCACTCATGATGACTATTTAATTCATACTGAAGTTCTTTGCCTTTGTTCTCGTCTTCTACTTTTTTCACAATCATTGCATCATCTGCCAACATATTTAGTAATGCATTCACAGAATCCAGTAGATAATTTACATATATAGGGAACAAAAATGGTCCAGTGGAACCCCACTACTAATCGTTCTCCAGTCAGAAACTAGGTGTCTGACTTTAACCCTCTGTTCCCTTCCCTCCAAGTAAGTTTTTATCCAATCCAAGGCATATCCACCCAATCTTGCCGTTACTTGCAACTTCTTAAATCTCTCATGTGGGACTGTATCAAATGCCTTATGAAAATCTATGAATATGCAATCTGCCCAGCCCTATCTTTCTTGTAAGATCTAGCTTACCTCATCATAATTTTCTAGTAAGTTTATTACTGCAGATATGCCTGCTCTGAAGTATATGTGTAGGGACAAGCTTTTCATTTCATTATAGCAAATATATTTTACTATAAGCCTTGAAAATTATAAGTTCCACAGAAAATTAAAGAACTTCATAATAAATACTGAAAAAAATGACAAATATAACGAGACCATCCCTACATTGTAGGACCAAGAAAGAGTTTCCAGTCATGACTCAGATCAGTTTATAAATATTGATTGTGAACACCAACCTGCAATAGGGGGACTTCAAAGAAAGGTCCTAAAGTGTGCACCATCATAAAGAGCAGCATCCAAATGTGACAGATATACCATGAGTGCATCAATTGTGATCAGGGTGTGGAAGACACCAATAGGAAACAGCAAGGTTGCTTACCTATCAGGATTCTCTTTATTTACCAAAATGGAAGTGGTGCATGCAAAGGCAAACTTCACTTAGTAAAATCGACACGGAGGAGGAACTTCTCTTTAGGACTTGTAACTCACTGATTCTTTCATTAAAAGAAAGTGTTTCATTATGATACATTGTTCTGTCCTGAGAGGCAAACAGTGACCTGAAGACACCTCCGAAATGGCCAAAGAAGCTGTGCATGAGGCTATTAGGATGAATATTCTGTGGAGCCTTTGTAAAGAGAAGGCAATAGAGATAGTAAGGCATAATGATTTGACAAGGGCCATCTTACAAATTATAACAGTGGGCCTCATTAAGTATCTTTTGAAAGAGTGAATCCTGAAGAAGAAATAGTGATTTGTATCTACTCTATTAGAGAAGAACAAGAATGGTGAGCAGTATATTCCCGCCACTAAGCTAGTATGAATTTGGTCAGTGATGTGAAATATTTTCTATGCAGTATCCTACAATATACAGAGTGGAGTCTTTTAGAGATTTAGGGATTTGATTTGTATAGTTTAAAGGGTGTTGTGATGTGCTTTAGTGAGGTTAGAACCCCAAGCAGCGCATGCATATTCAATCCCTGAGTGTATAATGTGGCAGTGGTATCTAAGTTGTGTCCGAATGTTGGATGGGAAAAGTAACCTTTGGAAAGTAAGTCTTGGGGAGTCTGTGTATGACGTCTGTGACATGTTGTTTAAATGACACTGATGATTCATGGATTTCAGGCGCATAAGTGCATACGTGTTAAGTAGTTGATTCTAGCATGTTGTGGGATATGATGATTTTCTGCTGTCCAGTTTGAAAAGAAAATAATTGTGACTTTGCTGGGGCTACTGAAAGACAGTTTCTGGTGAACCAGTCGTGTATTGTGTTGAGGTAGGGCTGGAGTAGGTCTAAGGCTGTTTGTGTTTTGATGTGTACTTGCATGTAATGCTTGTTTCAAGCACTAAATTGGAGACATAGTTCATGTGCTAGATTACCACATATTTTAATCAAGTCTTTACCATGTCCTAGGCTATATGAACTCAAAATATATAGATATAAAGATCAACTTAGTGGAGGAGCTTTAAGAAGCAAAGTCTCTTCTTATGTCTCTCAAGTAGGAGGAATATTACCAAAAATCATTAGGAGTTTTATTAACTTGCAGGTAAAGTTACTGAAGAGTATCAAAAAAAGTTATTTCTAATCCTATCATGAATGGGTAAAGTTATTGAATAGGATGAAAAGCTATTTTTAATCCTATCATGAATAAGAAAAATTATTTCATATGATGGGAGAATCTAAATACAAAAGTTATACTGTCCAACATGAACAGAAAATGTTGACAAAGACAACTTGTCCATATGGCTTACCTTTATTGTATAAATTAGCACTGTTACTAGCAACCAATTTATTACTAACTCTCTTCTTTTCACGTTCCTCACGCTCTTTCCTCCAGCTTTTCCCACCTTTCCTCTCCCCTCTTTCACTCTCCATTTTCTATAATGGAGTCTTTTATTCTAAAAATCTCTCACAGGATCATCACAGGAACTAAAATTGAAAACATCAACATCAGTAATTTAAGAATATAAAGTAATGCAACTTATAATTGGGTTAATTTTTCAACCTTGTAAGACCTAAGAGTAGAAATTCCAGCATATATTCTTCTTACAAGTCTCCTGTTACTAAACTCATATAAAAAATTAATCCTCAGGAAAGGAGTCAAAAGAGATCTCGGGCAACAATAAGTTAAGAAGTTAAGAACAGTCTGGGGAATGAACATTTATTATATAATGATTAGGTTTGCTCACCCAAAGTGAGTGGTTATAGATATTTTACCAACAGTAAACTTTTTTATTTCAATGAAAAATTGGTTATATGAATTTTGCCCAGGAGTTAATGATTGACATCATGCTTATCTAGTGCTTTCTGGCCAGTTTTAAGTATTTCACTCATATTATTTATATTCATATTAATGTTCATAGTCCTCTAAATATTGCTAATTTTTCTCCACCCAAAACCCAGAGTTTCCATGCTTCTCCCAGTAATGATTCAAGAGGGATGTCAAGTTATCACAAAAACTAGCGATTTCCCATAGAAATGAATATAATTTCATTACTAACACATCAAACCACTAGAAAACCATAATGTCAATTATCAACAAGCTGGGGATGTGAAATTAATACCATCACTATATAAGCAACAAACAACTGGATGCTGCAACCTTCTTTGTACACAAAGTGAGATTTGGCCAATACTTCATATCGTCTTCAGCAAGCAATAAGTGAACGAAAAATTACATGAGCTCATTTTTCAAACATACTTAGAAATCATTAATGGATATAAAGACTATCTAACCAGCCTCAACTCATCCCTCACCTTAACCATGTGTATATGTTTCTGAATACCTCAGAAATACCTAAAACTTTGATTATTTATCAAATTGTATTCACAGGTAAAAGCCCAATGCTCTTACCTTTCTTTTTTTTATGAGTGTGACAGCGGGACAGGCAAGAAAACTGCCGTCATCAATATAGGCCAGGAAAGGAAAATAAATATGTTATGAACAAAGCTGATATGAGGTAATAATACACAAATGAAAAGGACAGACTGAAAAAATTGTCAAAGTACAGAGGACCTAGATATATGGAGGATTAGGCCCTGAGATGACAACAGATCTGCTTGAAGGAAGAGAGGTTATAAGAATCAGGAAAGACAGTAAGAGGAAGAGAATCCCAGAGTCTGGAGGTAGATGGGAAGAAGCAGTCGCTGCACTGACCAATCCACAAGCAATAAATCTCCACACAGTACCTGTGAAACAAGGCCGCTTGGCGAGTGTTATGCGGCCTCGGCAGTGGGGGAGGGATGCAACTCGCCAACTCATCAGAGAAGAGAAGGAAATAGTAGCAATAGAAAAGAGAAAGGGATGATACTTTACGGTGAAGAGAGAGAGAATCTAAATTAGAAGTAAAAGAAGGATCATTAATGAGTCTCACTGCCTTAGATTCAATCCTATCAAGGGGATAAGTATAAGAAGCACCCCAAGATGTGTGAGCAGTAATCTAAGCAGGGACGGATAAGACCTTTCTAGAGTTTAAGTAATTATAAGGAGGAAAAGTAATGACGAAAACGAATTAGAACCCCCAATTTTTGGGATACAGATTTAGAAATTTGGATTATGTGATTCCTTGAAGAAAAGTTAGAGGTTATATGGATTCCTAATATGTTGATGGAATTAAGAGGGCTATCAGGAGGAGGAGAAGATAAAGAGATAGCCATAAACTGTGTCTTGGAGGCATTAAATGCAACTAAGTTTTGGGTGCCCCACTCAGATACTCTTTGCAAAATCAAAGCTGAGAGTAGCAGAATGAGTGATATGAGACTGATAACGAGTAGCAGATGAAGCTTGTGAAGAAAAGGCAGAGGAAAAGTGAAGGGTAGAATCGTCGGCAAAGGCATGAAGAGGAGAAGATGGGAATTGTAGAAGATCATTGATAAAGAGAAGGAACACAGTAGGTGAAAGAACAGAGCCCTGTGGAACACCATTGGTAACAAGGAATGGGCTAGATGTTGCACTGCAACAACTACAGATATAAAAAGGTCTGAAAGAATGCTGGAAATCAGAGAACAGAGAGAAGGGGCAAAGCCATAGGCAGGGAGTTTGGCCAACAGAGACTTGTGCCAGACTCTGTCGAAAGTCTTAAGAGATATCAAGGGCGATGACAGATGATTCCCCATAGTTCCCCAGAGAAGATGACCACACACGAGTAAGATAGGACAGGAGGTCACCAGTGGATCTTGCCTTGCGGAAGCCGTACTGGGGTTTGGAGATAAGTGAGTTAGATTCAAGGCATTTCAATAACTGAGCATTGAGCAAAGTATTGAAAACTTTAGAGATAGAAGAAGCTAGGCAATAGGTCGCTAGTTTGAAGGAATAGAGCGGTCACCCTTCTTGGGAACAGGTTGCACTAAAGCATGCCTTCAAGATGAAGGATAGATACTGGTTGACAGAATGAGGCAAAAAAGACGGCAAAGCACAGGAGCCAGTTCATTCCTTATGAAATTTGTGTGAAGAAAGCATAAGGAAGGGCACAAGGTTAGAGAGGGGTAAAGATTGAGGGAAAGGTGCGCTGGAATCGTTTATGGAAGAGTTGGCATAAAATGAAAGCCAAAGAGAGTGGCTCTGTCAGTAGGAGAGCAAGCTATAGAGTCATCAAAATGAATGAGAGTGGGAAAGCTTGAGTTACAGAAGATTTTGGAGAGGGTTTTTGGCTAAGGACCAGAAACATCTGTCAGTGTGAGAGGAGTTAAGGTCATCAACTTTCCTTTTTATAAAGGAAGACTTAGACCTCCCCATCTCTATGCCTTTTTTTTTTCTTTTTACTCACTACCCTTATTGCACCTTTTCTTAAACCAATGAATACTTTAAGCACTTATAATTTTTTTAATTATCAAATTCCAGTTCTCCTATCATGTAAACCTACGCTACAAAAAGTTTTTGTTACATCCTACAAAGAAGTTTCCAACTGAAACTTCAAACTAGGACCTTATATATCAAAGTATTGCTCCTTATCAGCACTGTTAAAACCAAGAAGGAACTTGAGAGCCATTAATATATAACCTCTTTTTCAGATAGCTTCAAGTGGTGGAAAGTCTAACTCCCCTAGCCTTTCCTCATAATTGAGATTTGTATCTCAGTCAACAGCTTTGTGGAATGCGCTGAACTTTCTCCATTTTGTTAAATTGTTTCTTTCAAGTACTGATTCAAGAAATGCTGCATATTCAAGCTTATGCCTTACATAAGTAACACATATATTACTGGATATTTCTTTATCCATATGCTTGCTAGCCACCCATCTGTTTGCTAAGAAAGCAGAAACAACCTTTAATATGAAATATGTATGCATTTCAAAAAACAAATCAGCCAATCCATCAAGCCCAAGATATCACTGATTTGAAGATTTTTTAAGTTCCTTTCCCGCTATTGAATACATGCTTTCTTGTACTCTTGCCCATTCTTATTACTTAACATTTTGAAGAATTCAATCTCAGAGACCAATTATCTGACTACTCATGAAGACTATCAGTGTTTTTCTGAAGTTCTCCACAATCTTTGCATTAACTCTAAACATATTTAAAAATATATTTATTGACTCCGGTGGATCTTTGACATATATAAAGGAGAGCTGAGCCCTACAACTAATCCAAGTGCAGCCACACATCTAACCTTCCTCGAGTCAGACACTGAATATCTTACTCTTTCTTCTTCTCTCACTACTCCCATTCCCATGTCAATGTGAGGTCAAGGTTCCTGACTAAGCTCTGTCTTAGTATATCGTCATTCTGAGTTATAACGGCATTCTCTTGTCTAAGATAACTCCAGTCACTTCTTTCCATTTTCGCCACGCTTCCCTCACTCTCTGTCTCACTGCTTTCTCCGTACCTCCCTCCTCTGTTAATACTGATCCCAAGTAGTGAAACTCACTGCTCTGACTTAGCACTATGCCATTTTCCATTTGGAGGTTTACCTCTTCCTGACCTCCTTTACTACTAACCATTAGCTCTGTTTTTCCTAGGTTTACTTTCAATCCTTCCTTTTCAAGGGCCCTTTTCCATGCTTAAAACCTTTCTTGCAGTTCATCTTCTGTATCTGCTATAATGACTAAATCATCAGCAAACATCAGTTCCCACAGCTCTTCATTATTTCTTAACTCTCTTGTCAAAGTGTCGATAAAAACAAGGAACAAGAACGGACTCAGAGCTGATCCCTGATGGAGGCCGACCTCCACAGGGAATGCCTCAGTCTCCCCATACTTTGTCTGTACAGTGGTTCCTACCCCCTCATACATCATCTTCACTATTCTTATTAACTTCTCTGGTACTCCTCTCTTTCTCAAACACCGATACACCACTCTTCTCGGTACCCTATCATATGCCTTTTCAAGATCCACATAACACATGTAAATTTATGTTTCCTTCTAAATACTTTTCTTGGACTTGATGTACTTTAAAAATTGCATCCACTGTGCTCTTTCCTTTCATAAATCCAAACTGATGTTCATGTATGTCCATCAAGACTCTCAACCTTCCTTCTACTAATCTTTCTAATATCTTAAATACATGTTCCAAAAGCTTTATTCCCCTGTAGTTCCCACAATCTAACATGTCTCCTTTCTGTTTATATATTTTAATCATCCAACTATCATTCCAGTCCCTTGGCATTTCCTCTACATCCCAGATCTTATCCAACAGTGTATGCAACCACTCTTTTCCTACATTTCCCAAAGCTTTGATCATTTCTATTGTTACCTCTGACTTTCCTGCAGCTTTATTTGATTTTTCTTTCTTTATAGCATTTTCTACTTCACTTTCACTGATGTTTGCTATCGGTCCTTCTACTGAAGGGACATTTTCTAGTTCTTCACAATCGTTTTCAGTGTTTAAGAGATGTGAAATATATTCTTTCCACCTTCTCTTGACTTCTCCTTCCTCTATTAGGATATTTCCATTTTCATCTTTTATGATTCCTACTTCTCCTACGTCCTGCCTGTTTTTTCTTCTCGATTCTGCAATTTTGTACATCATCTTTTCTCCCTCTGGCATTCCCATCATCTCATACCACTCCCTCTTTGCTTCTCCCTCTGCAATGGCTATCATTCTCTTTGCTACACTCTTTGTTCGTCTGTACTCTTCTCTCGTTTGGTGGTTGTTATTTTCTTCTAGGTTCTTCTGGCTATACTCTTCTCCTTTACAGCAGTTTGAATATCTTGATTCCACCACCATGTCCCTTACTTACAAACAGCCGAATTACGAAAATGTGCAGATACGGATGAAAGCCTAACCATTATATACCCATGCATAAGGTATGTATAATTGTACTGTACTGTATTATTCCAATATTATTCATTATCATTTTATACTTTGTTTTCTGTAGTAGTTAAGTCTCTTTACCTTAAGTACTGTACAGTACTGCATACATATTTTACTGTACAGTACTTTTTTTTACTTAAATACAACTTGAAAACAATTCTACTTAAGAATGGACTCCTGAAACTTAACTCATTCGTAAGGGAGTGTCTTAGCTTTTTCGTGTTCCTCATTTTTTTGTTCCTAAACTTGTCCATTTTTGTGATGCCACATATCCAACTGAGTATTACATTTGCACCGACTAACTTATTTCCCTGTGCCTTCTTTATGGTCAACGTTTTGGCCCCATATAGCCTGTCTGGTCTAAATGCTGTTCTGCGAACCTTCTTTAATATTCACATTTTATTTTTATTTTTACTTCATACTCTTGGACCTTCCATTCTAGCCTGATTGCACTCTAGCAGTTATCTTCGCATCCAAGTCTCCATTCTCGACCAGAGTTGTTCCAAGTATTTGAAATTATAATATCTTTTCAGCCTTTCTCCCTGGATGTTAATGTCACACTCATCACCAACATATATTTTTAAGTAATTTACTTGCTTTTTCCTGATCTTTAAATATATTCTCAAAGTTACCTCTCAAACTGTCAAACATCCACTCCATTGCCACGCTTCTCAAGCCACAAAAAGCAATGTTTTTGGCACACAAATATACCTTAGGGATTGAACTTTTACCTCTCTTGACAAGACATCCTTGATTTTATAAAAAAATGTGCGGGTTTCAAGACGATACTAGATGTTATCTAACTGAAACTGTGATATTTCCTGCTTTTGAGTCCTCTTATACATGTCGTACATTCTTCTCTCTTACTTCTCTCTCATACATCTCCATATCTTCTCGCCCAGGACCCTGTTACAAACCTCATGTAAATCGATGAATATCAATTGCAGTTTCTGTGTTCTCTTTTATTTGTCAACTGTCAGCCTCAGTGCAGAAAGAGTCTGTTGTTCCCCTTTCAACATGAAGCCAAACTGTTCTGGATCTACTGCTCTACTATCCTCTCCCAGATCTTCGTGGTAGAAGGCATTTATTCATTACTCCCTAACTCCGAAATAAGTTCTTAACCACTAAAAGACATTTCCATCTATTATTGCCTTTACTGGAAGCTTTACAATGAGCCTTTCATGTGGGACTGGGTTAAGATTCGTCTCATGCACACCTTCATAACTCGTACTTATACTTTATCAAATAGTACTTCTTTGACATATACAGTATGTTTAAAGCTCAGGTCACCCACTCCTGGAAAACTGTTACTTTGGTAAAATTCACGCAAGTAGTTATGGTTAATTATTAAAAATCAGCAAAACCATAGAAAGGCTGTTGTATACTCGTGAGATGAAACCAACACCGTCAATTACCAAGTGAACAATAATGCTATATAACCACCCATTACCCTATTAAGGCACATACCTAACTAACCTTGCCTAATTTTACCCAGGTTAGGATAGGCTACCAAAGTTACAGCTTTCCAGAAGTGGGTGACGTGAGAGGTACACATATAGCCTATGTCAAAGAATTACCATTTGATGAGGAATAACTACGAGTTATGGAGAGATGAATAAAACGAATCTTGGCAAACTTTTGGAAGAGGGGATTATAAGTGTAGAAAAAAACACATTTTTGGTGCATCCAAACCTAAACTTGGGGAACGCGTCCTCCCTAGCCAGGGACTTTATATATATATATATATATATATATATATATATATATATATATATATATATATATATATATATATATATATATATATATATATATATATATATATAAAGCCATATTCCATTAATACCCATAACTTAAATAATACCTGAAACTTAACCTGGGATTGTACCAAACGCCATCTGAGAAGCCAAGAGTTATGAAATTATCATTTCACATATCTTAGAAGTTTGCAAAATGTGTCAGGTGTCTGAAAATCTGCCTAAATTGTCATTCAATTTCTTTGTGATTACTGAAAAAAAAATTAATATATATATATATATATATATATATATATATATATATATATATATATATATTAATTTAGTAGAGGGGATCAATGGAATATGAAGCCCTTGGCTAGGGAGGGCGTATTCCCCTAGGAGAGGTGAGGTTGGGTTAGGACGCACCAAAAATGTGCATTTTTCGACACTTATTTGTAATCCCCTCTTCTAAAAATTTACCAAAAAACATATATACACTTTTCAATATGGGGTCGTGGTAGGATTTGACCGATACTAGATCATCTCATTCTTAAGTCGCTTACCGTAGAGGGTGAGAGGGAGTAACTATCGTTGAAATGCTGTCTGCCCTATGGTATATGACCCTGTTGTTGTTCGGGTTTTACGTCACGGACTCCCTTTTCTACCTAGGGCTAGGACGATTGCCTTCTTGCGAAGGACTTGAATATAATAAAAATGATGACACTATATAAACGTCAGGTTTCTTCCATTACTAACTGTATGACATGCATATGCGAATTTTCCTACCGGTACGAAATAGAAAACTTCGCCTATCTAACCACAGTGACCTACGATAGCCAATTGTATTACCTTAATCTCCGTACATATTGCAATTATGAGGTATGCCTACTCTAGAAAACAACGTCGTAGGCATTCTTACTTCGCTGTTGGTCTAGACTCGAAAGTTCTGAAGATCTAGCCTGTCCTGTCTCCAGTTCCAGTGACAACCACCCTTCTTCTTCTTCTTCTTCTTCTTCTTCTTCTTCTTTAGGTATGTGCAGGACACGAACCTTCGTCAGCTCGTCGGTCCCACAGACTAAGCTCTTCGAAGCAAAGTAACATAGTTCGAAATATATACCTACTTGCGCTTATGGAAAAGAGTCCTGTGATCGTAACTCCCCGTTTCCTGGTCGGTTTCATTTTTACTCACAACAAATTTCCATATTTGCCCTCAAAACTATGAATACAATTAGAATTAACTACTTCCTCACTTAGCAAATTCCAAGTATCAATTAGTATTACACTAGTAAAAGTACTTGCTTACATCCTGCAAAGATCTATTCTTACGAAACTTCAATTTATGATGCTAAGCTCTTAAGTCATCCATATCAAAATATCACTCCCTCCCTATCCACGCTGTCAAAACCAATAAGAAATTTAAATTCTGTTTCCATATTTCCTTTTAAGCTCTGAGTGACTGTCAGGCCAGCCCATTCAACCTTTTTCCATACCAGAGATCACGTATCTCTGTCAGTAGCTTTGCGGTATTTCGAATTCTTCGATTTATTTATGCCTTTGTTCTCGGCATGGATTTCAGAAGGGAGTTGTATCTTCAAGCTTTGGTGGGCATTAGAACAGATACAGTCAGTATCTCTTGAAGTTTTCCTTGTATTTTTAGTGAACCAGGTCAAACATACTAAACTTAAACCAAACTTGCTTTAAAAGAGATTATGTAGATTGCTGAGTAATATATATATATATATATATATATATATATATATATATATATATATATATATATATATATATATATATATATATATATATATATATATATATTAGTAAGAGAGACAGTTCTGAAAAATATTAGAAATTCACTGAGAAAAAGTTTGGAGAGGGGAAAAGAAGATGCTGTCCTGTCCAGGAGAATGCTTGGAAGAGTTGCCAGTGGCGAAACCATCATATTACCTTTTATTTTTGTGCAAACCGGGGAAAATTCTTAGAGAGTTATTAACCTGATCCTGTGGTTCCATATCTTCTTAAAACAATATCCTTCCCATTAATATTAGCGTGATAGTAATACAGTATTTGGATAGAAAATAAACAAATGAATAGATACGAAAAAAGACCTGTCAAGATTGTTGAGACAAGTTGCTAAGTAACAGGGTTTTCTTTTCTTTTCTTTTTTCTGTTCTCTTTTATTATTTTTTAAATGCAGTTGAATTTAAATTCTGATCCTATGATAACATATCTTGGTTAAACATTAATTAATTTATTTCTTCTGAAATGATCGGGTTACCAGTTGAGAAGAAAATATAGCAGAAACTGGTATTCAAAACTGAAGTGTTTTTTGCTCATGCATGTTCAACCTTTCCTTCATGTCTTTTTTTTTTTCTCTAATTACCAAAGTCATATTATTACTTATGATATGTGTTTTAAGAAAAAAAATGAACTAAGTAACTAAATTATTACTCATAAGACGATATTGCAATTCTATATTAAGTTAAATAAAAACTCTTTTTTTATTCAGTGAGAGGCAAAACATCAAATTGAAACCATCTCTATCTCTAACCCCCCCCCCAACACCCAGTGATTGAGGTGGGGTGGTAGAGGATCTCCACCATTTGTAGGAGGGGGAGTAGCTCTTAGGGGCCTGACACAAATAGCCAGGGATTTTAAGACCCTTCTCATAAACCAGGATGATATAATTCAGAATATGGATAATGAAATGAAAGAGAATGAAACACTTAGAGAGATAATCAGAAATTTGGGGGATCTAATGAGGTGCAATGGGAAGAGAGAAAAGAACTTGAAAAACTAATAAAGTAGGGAAAACGGTGAGCTAGACACCATAATTTCTAAACAAGAAGATAAGAACAAACAGTTGAGTGACAACCTGAATGAATTATATGCTTGTTTACTGCCCTCTTCTAAGAGAGACGAGCCTGCAGCTTGAAATGTCCAATAAAGGAAAGTACTGAGCACTTTAAAAAAAGAGTTTCAGGAGCTGATACGGAAAATGAGGCCATGAAAAATTCCTTTGTAGATGCAGTAAAGCAAAATGTGGAGGTAAAAGAGGCAGTGAGAGAGGTGGTACTGGCAAATATAAAAACGGTTGACCACAAAGAAACAGTGATAAAAAAATTAAAATGTTATGATTGATCCAATGATCATATGGGTAGTTGATAAAGAGAAGTCAGTGGTAATTGCAGGCATAAGTGAATCCCAGGAGTCAACAAGGCAGGGGAAACTTATACAAAATAAAGCTAGGGGTTTAGACCTGATAAGGAAGCTTGGAGAAGTATGTGGTCCAGAGCATATTGTAAACATTCACTAAATTGGTAAATATTCTAGGGAGGGAAAGGCAAGAGCAATGAAAGTAACCTTTGATAGAGGGGCTATATGTAGAGAAATATTGAGGAGAAAAAACTAAAAGACTGTCAAGAATTCAGAACAGTGTTCATTAGACCATACAGAACACAGGAAGAGATGGAAAGGATCAAGATCTTGTTGCAGGGAGCTAGAAGTTTAAATGAGGGACAAAATGACGAAGAAAAGAAAAATGTTTGTTTCATGACTCTTCTGGTCAAAGGGGAGATGAAGACGATAGTGAAAGAGGATCAGGGAATGCCGCCTCATTTGGATTCATGTACACAAATGCTGATAGGGTAGCTGATAAGACAGTAAAATAAAAATATAGGATTCACAACAATAAGGCAGATATAGTTGTTGTTACAGGTATTAAGTTAAGTGAGGAGGACATGAACAGTGCCACAGTTTTTCCAAAGGGCTTCAGAATATTAAGGGTTGAAAGATCTTAGAGGACCGGTGAAGGAATAGCATTGATAATATGTGAAAAAGTTCAGGTTTTAAAAATAATCTTTGTTATAGTAAGTGATGTCAAGGAATTTCTTGTTGCTTCCATAAATACCGGATCAGAGGGCATTATAATAACTGTTGTATATAATCCACCAAGGAACCAACATAGGCTTGAAACTTATGAGGAAAGTCATATTGGTACAATAAAAGTCATAAAAACAGTTGTTAACATTTTACAGGAGAGAAAGTGTAGAATTTTTATTATGAGATATTACACAGAGAGATAGATCGGATAAATATTAACCCGCATAATTGGGATGACTCATTTGAGCAAAATTCCCAGACTGTGTACACGGGAATTTCCTACACCAACGTGTACTGGAACCAACTAGGGCAACGGGTGGGGATGAGCCTTTGCTACTTGGTCTAGTATTCACAGATAATTTGTTGGATATTAATAATACTGAGTATGAACCACCAATTGGAAAGAGTGGCCACTGTGTGTTGTTGATGTAGCATATCTTCAAAGATGTTCTGCCTGAAAGTATAGGCATTGAGGACACGAGGAGGAACTACCCAAAGGAGTTTATGTCAAAATTAATGAGGCTTTTGTAGTTATTGACTGGATGATCTTACTTAACAACAAATCTGTACAAGAAATATATATATCTTTTGTGAGGAATATGGGATACAAAAGAGCAAGAAATGAATACCTATATAAAAGGAGAGAGGCAGAGAGATACTATGAAAGGGATATCACCAGGAAGGCCGAAGAAAATCCCAAACTTTTCCACAGCTTGATCAAAGGAAAACTAAAGGTAAAAAAATAACTTTTAAAGCTTAAGAAAGCGGATTGAAGCATCACGGAAATGATGAGGCATGAAGACATATTTTACTTGTAAGAGAGAGAGGAGAGAAAAGGGAATTATTGGGAAGTAGAGTTGAAGTCTGTCTGATGTTTTTCTGGTTTGATTTGGTTTCCTTGGTTACTCAAGTCAGTGTTTCTTGTTCATTGTGGACTTTATTTGTTCATGGTCCTTCTCATCTTTTATTTCTGGACCATTTTCCAGGGTGAATGGTAGAGTTTCTGTCTGTTAAATTCCTCATTTCACCACTCTATTGCATAAATATCTATCTACGTACATAAGCAAGTCTTCCCTTTATAAGGGGAGTGGCTGAGTTAAAGCAAAATTACCTTGACTCTTTGTGAAGAGAAAATAAAGAGGAGGTGATACCACGCCCCCAAACTCTGCCCCATTTAGTCGACTCTGTGGGAATGGAGAGTTGTTAAGATTCTGTTTTACTAAGGGGACTCAAAATACTTATCTCGGTTAAGAGATCACAAACAGACAGGACAGATATTTGTACTTGAACACCCCACCCGTATACCACTACTTGGTTAAATGAAACTCAGAATTCAACTTTCTTTTAATTTTGGAAATGTAATGACATTAAAAGAATTGAATTAAATTTTTTAATTAAATTTTATGAAATGCTGCCTCAAATCCCAGAGGTGGTAGGCACGATTTTGTTTCCCGGCACCACAGATATATGCCAAGACTTTGGCCTCAACTCGACTATTACCTCTGTCACACAGGCAGAGTAGAATAGAGGACACTGCAATTGCAGAAACAGAAACGACACACTTTTAATAATGGGAAACTGAAAGCATGAGCACACATATAATGAGTTTCCAATATTATTCTACTGGATGAAAGTATATTGGTTAGTCACAGCTAACCAGAAATATTTATGCTACCATAAGAGCATACAAAACAATTTATTCTTTGCTGGTATTAAAGGAAAACAATTTCTTCTTCTTCTTCTTCTTCTTTATCTGCATCTTTTCCCACTCTTATGTGGGGTCGATGTTTCTGGCCAGTCTTCTCCATTTGTTTCTGTCCCATACCTCATCACCCAACAAACCTTTAGACCTCAGGTCGTCACTGATGCAAGCCATCCACCTCCGCCTTGGTCTACCTCTCCTTCTCCTACCCTGTATATCCATTTCCATCACCCTCCTCCCAACATACTGTTCATCCCTCCTAACAACATGACCATACCATCTTAGTCTACTTTCTTGTATCTTATCTGATATTTATCTAACTTTTGAGGTACCTCTAATTACCTCGTTTCTGATCTTATCTCTTCTTGTCACCCCACACATCCATCTCAACATCCTCATCTCTGCCACATCCAGTTTTTTCTCTTGTGTCTTATTTATTGCCCATGTCTCTGCTCCATAAATCATCGCAGGTCACACAACTGTCTTATGCACTTTACCCTTCAAATTAATCCCTATTCTCCTGTCGCACAGCACCCCAGACACTTTCTTCCAGTTCGTCCATCCCGCTTGTATTCTGTGGGTTATTTCTGACTCTAGATTACCATCCTCTGCTACTGTTGATCCCAAATACTTGAACTTTTCAACTCTTTTCAACACCTCCCCCTGCAAATTGACCTCCCCATCCTCGTCATCTCTCAACCTCTAGTACTCTGTCTTCTTCCTGCTGATTTTCAGTCCTCTATCCTCCATCACTCTTCTCCACTTCTCAAGCTTCTCCTCCACTACCTCTAGTCTGTTACTACACAGTACAATGTCATCTGCAAAGAGCATACACCATGGAGACTGATCTCTAATACCCTGGGTTACTACATCCAAGACCAGATCAAATAGATATGGACTCAAAGCAGACCCTTGATGCAGACCAACATTTACTGAGAGACTTTTCGTCAAGCCCACACTGCTCTTAACATTTGCCCCTGCTCTCTCATACATATCTTGGATGATTCTTACATATTTCTCGGGACTCCCTTTTCTCTAATACACCTCCACACCTCTTGACGTGGTACTCGATCATATGCCTTTTCCAGGTCAATAAAGACCATATGCAGTCCTTTTTGTTTCTCCCTATGCTTTTCCATCATTTGTCTCAAGGCAAATATGGCATCCACTGTCCCTTTTCCAGGCATGAAACCAAACTATTCATCCCCAATTGTCGTTACCTCTCTGAGTCTCCTCTCTATGATCTTCTCCCATATCTTCATAGTATGACTTAACAACTTTATGCTTCTATAGTTTCCACACTCCTGAATGTCTCCCTTCCGTTTATAGATTGGGATGATTAAGCTTTCTCTCCATTCCTCTGGCATCTTTTCCTGACTAAAGATTTTTTGCATTAAGTCCCACAAGATATCTATGTCTTCCTCTCCAAGACTCTTCCATACCTCCACTGGCATCTTATCAGGTCCTGCTGCCTTTCCACTTTTCATCTTCCTTACTGCCTGCTCTACCTCTCTTCTAGCCACTGCTGTTGTAACTGCATCATTTGGAAGTCCATCTTCAAATACTTCTCTTGGGTTCTCTTCATTTAGTAATCCTTCAAAATAAGTTTCCCATCTGCTTTTTATTTCATTCTCTTCTGCTAGAACTATTCCTTAGTTATCCTTTATTTGTCTTACTTGGGTCAAGTCCTTGGTTGCAGCATCTCAGACCTTGGCAATTCGCCATATTTTCTTCTCTCCTTCTGGTGTTTCCAGCTCTTCATAGACTTCACTCAATTTCTCTGCCTTTGCTTTTGCTACTGCTCTCCTTGCCTCCTTCTTTGCCTGCTTGTACTCTTCTTTATCCTGCTCCAGGCCTGATAAATCTGCCTCTTTCTTAGCTTCTTTCTTGTTCTTCACCCATTCTTGCACTTCCTCATTCCACCACCATGAGTCTATATCATTTGGGGTTTCCTTCATGATGATTTTCCAAGTACCTCCTCACCAACCCTCAATATCACCTTACTATTCTCTGTCCACCATTCTTGTACATCTTCATGCAACCTTATCACTTCCAACACTCTTCTCTTAAACATAGCTCTCAGCTCTGCATCTTTCTATCTCCAGCACTTTATCTTTTGGTCCATCCTCGGCTTCTTACTTTTCCTACATTTCCTGAGCCTGCAATCAGTTACTACTAGCCTATGTTGCACTGCTACACTCATCCCATTTATTACTTTACAGTTGCTAATCTCCTTCAGATGGTTTCTCCTACACAACAATAAATCTATCTGTCTGTCCCTCCCACCACTACTGTATGTAATCAATCTGTTTTCCTTTTTCTCAAAGAATGTGTTGACCAATGCCAGATCAAATGCCACCGCAAAATCAATCACTCTCTCTTCCCCCTCATTTCTCTTGCCCACCCCCCAGCCCCCATGAACTCTACCTATCCCAGCCCTCCCAATTCCCAAGTGGCCATTTAGATCTCCTCCCAAAATTACCCTCTCCCTTATAGGAATTGTTCTAAGCTCCTGATCCACCTCCTCCCAAAATGCATCCTTCACCTCCGCTGTACAACCAGTTTGTGGGGCATAGGCACATACCACATTAACTACCGTTTCTCCCAGTCCCAGCTTTAAACTCATAATTCTGTCACTCTTTCTATTCACACCAAGTAAGCTTTCCTTCAGGTCTTTGGATAGTATTATTCCTACACCATTCCTCCCTTCCTCATTTGCTCCACTATAGAACAATTTGCAACCCTCACCCAGTTCCCTCGCCTTATTTCCTTTCCACCTGGTCTCCTGCACACACAGCACTCCAATTCTCTTCCTCTCCATCAGGTCCACCAATTCTCGCCCCTTCCCGGTCATCGCCCCCACATTAAGAGTGCCCACCAGCAGCACCACCTCTGACACTCTCCCTCGAGCTTGCCTCTTTAACCCAGCCTGCCCATGGATGGGTAGCCCTTGCTGTCTTTCCGGAGGGGTCAGGCGAAGCCCCAACCTGTTGCCTAAGGGGAATGCCCTAGTATGGTGATTGTTCTCGTTATCTGTACTGGCCATGATTTGGTTTTGGCAAAAAAATTTATGGCCGGATGCCTTTCCTGCCACCAACCCTTTCCATCTACCCGAGCTTGGCACCGGCACCAAGTTTAGGCTGGCTTGCCTCCCTCAGTGGCTGGGTTAAGGAAAGCAATTTATTCACAATAAATGAAGAATAAGCAAGACAAATACAGTACTGCATGTATTCCTTAAATTGTGGGCAACCACAAAAGTTGCAATGCTTATTAATGATTTGCAATTAATATGGTAAGACACTCTATTTACGATAAAGGAAGCATCTACAAGATAAATCCAGTATTCATTCACTTTTAGTTATCAAGAGCTGTTTGCAACGAAAAAGGGGCAAAACCACCTTTTGAAGTATTTGCAACTTATAACTCAAAACACTTTATCCCCAATATATGAAGAATCAGCAAGCTAAATACAGTATGCAATCACTAAATTGTGGTTAATAGGAAATACTTGCAAAGCCAACAGGGTAAAATTACCTTTTAATTATTTGCAGTTTATAGCATAAAACACTTTAGTTAAATGATTAATTATTTGCAATTTATATAGGAATTAGCTTTATTCACGAGTTTTTGACATAAAACGCTTTATTTACGATGATAGAAAGGGGTGAAATTAAATTAGAATTCGTTAGGAGAAGGGATAGATTTTTATGGGCTCATAGCCAATCTTCAGAGGATGAGATTTTCGTTTATCACATTCAGTGAAAGAAACTTCTTAGCAATGTATATCAGCTCTAATTTCCAGGTTAAGGAATTAATTTTGGCAAGTGAGATTCCAGTTCGGTAAGCTACAAATGTTCGTTTGTATGGGAATGGAATCTGAGAAAAAATTCATAGGATTTGGCCAATAACGTATGTAACTAATTCTCGAAAAACCAGTTTGCTTGACCCACGAGCTTTGCCATGCACTATCCCTCACCTTGCTTGTGCCAGATAAATTCCTGTGAAGATGCCATGTAAATGAGGTTTGAAATAAGCTTGACTGCTGAGGCGAGATGCTGCCTCTGGGATGTTTGGCCACCAAATGAGGACGCTTCAATGTCCCTCCTGGTGACGTCATATGTAGGATATATTTCTAGAGCAGTAATTGGCTCTTATTTTATACCAGGGCTACTTTAGTGGTTGTCCCTGGCAGGCAATTATAGCAGAGATGCAAGGGAGAGACAGTATTTTAGGTGCAACAAGTGGAAGCTAATAAAATAAAACGAGAATAATAATGGAAAATTAGGTTACTGGTAAGCAATCTCTGGAACGTTCTTTGTGTTGTAGGAGACGGAATTTAAGTATTCAAATAATAAAGAAGCTACTGAAATATATCTAGACAGGCTAATGACATAACAGCAAGGTCAAATTTATAACAAAATTATCAGCGAGAAAATTTTTTTATTATAATTTATTAGCAAGAGCTATTTTATCATGAGAAAATTGTAAAGAAAACGTATCTGATAGCCTCGCTGAAGAGAGGGAACGGTAGGAAAATAAAAACAGTTGGCAGCCTTTATATTGGAATTATGCTTTCTACACGTACAAGACTAATAAATAATGTACATTTAAAATTGGCTATAAGCTAAAATATAAAATGCAAATAATCATAATCTGCAAAAGTCAAGGAGTGGGAATTATTTTTAGTTAGCAAAATTACAATTAAGTTACTAAATTAACGACTAAGGCATCTAACAGCCTCTGGTGACTTTGAGCAAAACACTCTGTCACAAAGGCCCTTTCTAGAAAATATTGGTTTAGCAAAATTCTACTACAGAAGGCAAAAAAAAAAAAAAAAAAAAAAGAACAAAGGAAGTTATGGTGACTTCAGTGTTATTATGAGGGATGAGATATCCTTCTCATGGAAAAGAACAAATGAATAATAAGAATGGGATCCACCACTGGAACATATCATACTGTTAGGAAAAGTGAACAATTCTTATAAACAAAACATTAAAGGACATGCAAAACATAAAAGAAATGTGATCAAATTCAAATATCAAGAAAATTAAAATCACAATTAGATATTAGTGAATATCAATATTTAAGTTTAAGAATGCTTCACATGCAATAAGGCAATAAAATAATATAAAAAAAAATACAGTATAGGCAAATGGAAAATTTGAACTAAGTCATCATTAACATTGACAACTGGATTTAAAACAGCTTCAGCTATTCAACACTAAACTAGAAAGTTTCCACCATGTTCTGGCTTTCAAAGTCCCACAAAGGGAAATATAAAACTACGATCAAAGAAATATTCTTCATCCTTTTCCTCTTCCATTAGGAATAATGTTTGTACGCTAAAATAAACAAGTACAGTACAGTATGAAAGACATAAAAGATACACATAAAAAATAAACAACACATCAGAGAAGTAATCTTTACCGACTAGTCAAATTGAGGCTAACAGCACCAGCTTTCTCATTTGAGGGTAACGACCGTCGACTTAGTAGATCAGCGAAGTCATTGTCCTTTCCATCAACATGTTGGGCTGTGAATTTGAAAAGATTCAGGTAAAGTGCCCACCTTTGGCGGTTCAGCGCGCAGTCTGTAAATATAGGAGAGGACAGTGGTCGGTTCTCAGTGTAAAATGTTGGCCATACAGATGGACTTCAAATTTCTTTATATCCCAATATCCAGCTAGAGCTTCCTTCTCCACGGTGGAGTAATTTTGCTCTGCAGGGCAAAGCCTGCGGCTTGCATAACTCACTGGAGCTACTTCTGCTGAGTTGTCTGATCGGGCCTGCAAGAGCACAGCACCCAGGCCTTCGTTTGAGGCGTCGGTCTGCAACTTAAATGGAAAATCAGGGTTTACCAGTTGTAATACTGGCTCACCGACCAATGCTTCTCGGAGCTTGAAAAATGCTCTCTCCACTTTGTCTGTCCATTGGACAGGGGAAGTTTTACCTTTCTTTGAGGAGATCATTTGCTGCAAAGGGGCAGCGATAGTATTAAAGTGTTGAATGAACTGTTGGTAGTAGCCAACACTACCCATGAATGATCTCAGTTGAGTGACAGTAGCAGGTTTCTCCATATCCTTAATAGCTTGTACCCTGTCATGTAAAGGGGACATAACTCCTTCTCCGACTAAGTGGCCGAGATACTACAATTGTGTGAAACCAATCTCACATTTGGAAGGCTTTAAATGAAGGCCATGCTGGTTCAGACGAGTGAGAACTCTACGGAGAGTCTCGAGGTGCGATAACCAATCCTGAAAATGCACCAGGATGTCGTCTATAAAGCATGAAACATCGTCGAGATCCTGTAGTACTATCCTCATGAGTCTGCTGAAGCATCCAGGGGCATTTACCATACCAAAAGGCATGGCCCTGAACTGGTATAGACCATATCTTGTGGAAATGGCTGTTAGAGGCTTGGTAGTCTCTCTCAGTGGGACTTGCCAAAATCCACTGGCCAAATCCAACTTGGACAGGTAACGGGCTCGGGAGAGCAACAAGAAAATATGCTCAGCGTCAGCAATGGGCTTTCCATCATAGATGGTATCGGAGTTAAGCTTACGACAGTCAAAGCAGAACCTGTGACTGCCATCTCGCTTACGCACAGCCAGTAACGGCAAACACCAAGGCGAAATGCTCTTTTCAACTATTCCGAGGCAGACCCAAATGTCAAGATCTTCCTTCAGCCGTACGGACAGCTGGTGGGGAAGGCCATAGGAATTCTGAAATGGCTCTGGGTCAGTCAATCTGACATGATGCTCAAGGGTAGCGGTAATGCCTGGAAGGTCGTTGAAGACGTTCTTATAGTCCTCTAATAGCTTGTTCAGCTGTTCCCGTTGACTCGGTTGCAGTCAGGAGTTAATTTTGCAATTACTCACACTTTCCTTTCAGTGTGCGGGAATGGCAGGATCCTTACCATCATCTAAAGCTAAGCTTATGTCTTCAATTGCGAGGGTGGTGGCTGCGGCCAGAGGGGCTTCTTCTGAAAAACTCCACTCCCGTAAGTCTGTCTCCACTGCAAGGGTGGAGTATTCCAATATAGGAAGTAAGGGGTGGCAATAATGGAGCACCTGTGTTGCTGCAGCCTCGGAGGTTCTATTGATGCTGAGGTCATCTATAGGATCCCTGTGATCCTCTGGATCCTCACAATACAGGTTGGTCAGAGGTGTTTGCATGCCCACCTGGTTCCTCACGTGCAGGTGCTACAGGCCTCATCGGATGCCTCTGACCATTATTTGCCAAATTTTGCGTCCCTGAGGAATTCTCTAGCAACGGTGGTCCAGAGTTCACAGCCAGTGCCACTCAAGACTTCCTTAGTAAATGGGGCATCAATCATCGCATGTCATCTCCATATCACCCACAATTGAATGGTAGGCTGAGGTCACTGTCAAAAGCACAAAGCGGCTTCTGAGATTCAATATTGGCCCAGCAGGGAATCTTGATAACGACCGCTTCCTGAGAGCCCTTCTACAACTGAGAAACACGCCTGACCTTGACTGTGACATCTCTTCTGTGCAAATCATCTTTGGAAAGCCTTTGAGGGACTCGTTTGCTTTTGTGAAATGGCTGGAAAAGTTCTCCAACCCAAACATCAGATCTTCATGGTGGGAGGCTTGGAAAATGGAGGAGTTGGCTCTCTGCACACTTTATGCTGTTCAAAGGAGTCCCTTGATGCCCATACTCAACCTGCCTGCCCGCTCCACATCGGGGACAGGTGCTTTGTGCAGAGTGGTGATGGAAATCATCCTAAGCGCTGGGATAGAACTGGCATTGTCACTGAGGTTATGGATCACGATGTGTACAGCATCAAGATCAACGGTTCTGGCAGGTTAGCTACACAGGACAGGGAGATCCTCCAAGCCTTTCCCCCATCATCAACGAATATTGCCATGCCCACACCCTCTCCCCAATATTGTTTGTAGTGGAACCCACAGCCATCAACAGACTCCAACACACTTAGTCCTCCTCCTTGCCAGTCATCTACCAAAACCACATCGCCACCTACTCACACACCTGGTAAGCCCCTTACACCTATTGTGCAACAAAATCCTCCAGCGAGTGATGCCCCAGCATCATCGTTACCACTAATAAATCATGTTACGTCTCACTCATCTGCAGGTCATGTCGCTCCAACAACAATGACCACACTGCCTGCTGCACGCCTTCGTTGTGTGACCAGGAAACCGATGTGGCAGGAATCAGGTGATTGGATGCTGTAGTAGATAAGCTCGTGGCGTCTAAGACAAGCTGGGGGGATGAAGAGTGATGTATATTGGCAATGCTTACATATCTGGTAACACTGCAATCAGTTACTTACAATTATTAGCAATACTTACATATCTGGTAACACTGCAATCAGCTGTTTATAATTATCAGGAGTACAGAGTTTGTCCTCCTGTTTCTTTCTTTATAATTTCTATCTTAAAACTATTAGGTAGGTAAAGCAATTAATTTATTATTATTACAGTATTAATGTATTATTGTTCAATGACTGATATCCATCCCTTGACAGTTGCAAGATGTAAGTGGATAACACATATAACCTAGGACTAGCCTAGCATATTTTTGAATAGTAAGTTTGTTTATCAAGGTACTTCTTATAGCCAAGGCCTAGCCTAGCATGTTTTTGGATGTTAAGTTTTTGTCAAGATACTTCTTCCAATTTTTCTATATATTTAGTAAATTATTCATTATTACTATTAATATTTTATTAAGAGTAGGCTAACATTCAACTTATTACCAAGTGCAAGGGCTTATAGGGCTAGGGCTACATCTATTCTAGTTAAATATAGTTTTTATATCATTACTTTGTTCATCATATCTTATTTATCTGATAGTTAACTAAATAGGTTTTTATTTTGGCATTCTCTGATAGCAGTTTCTTTTTGTTACAGAGAATTGTCACTATCGTTGTCAATAAAGATAGTTTGCATTGACAATGAGTTTTCTCCAGTAGGTAATTATGGTGTTGTTGCAAAAGGAGTAAATAATAAATTAGAATGTGTTTTCTCTAGTTGGAAAGGTCATAAGTCTGAGCAGTGTAATAAATTAGTAACAAATATCTGAGACGTACTCAATCAGGGCATTATGCAAATGAATGTTACACTCAGTTAAACTGTAAAAAGATACCAGAAGTATGGTCATCGTGCAGTTTTGTGTTACACACAATAATCAAAATTTCCTAAAAGGTTTGAAGAGCCCACATTTTTGAGTGAACAGTCAGGAAATAATTTGAAATTGATAGATGAGTCAAGCGATGAGGTAGAACATTCTTACTCAGAAAAGGACAAGAAACATATTGATGTAATGACTATGAATGCTGTACAAAGGCAAATAGCAAACCCAAGGTTACTCTCGTGTGTTATGCCTACTGCCAGTGGAAAAAAGAAGCAGTTCATAGGGAAGCCTTTTGGTAAGCACTAGGTTTCTCTTTGATACAGGTTCCCAGTGCTCCTTTATATCCAGGGAATTAGCTGAAAAGCTTAAATTAAGCCCGGTAGATGAAAGGACTTTTGGTATTTATGCCTATCGTTCTGATATGAAAAAAAAGGAAGTAAATGTAGTTCTTAAGTAAACGTAGTTCTTAAATTGGGGCAAAGAAGAACCAGATTAAATTACTCTTAGTTAATGATATGCTAATTAGCATCCACACCCCAGGAATAGCAATGGTTGTAAATGTGTTAAAGTCGAATGGTCACAAGTTGTCTGATGAAGATTTTAATAGTGATGTACTTGAGAACATTGACATTGTTAATGGTGCCTTACATTTTAGTGTTTTTGAAAGTGGTATTTACAAGTGGGATGGCTGTAATTTGATGGACACACCGGGCAATGCCATGTTTTATAGCCATATTCGTTATGATACTCAACAGAACCCAGTAATGTGCAAAACCAAATTGTTTTACAAGTAGGAACACAGTTATTGCCTGCTTTTACTCAAGACTCAATTGAAGAGGCCATATAACCTTTAATGAGTTGTTTTACCTAGAGAGTATTGGAGTAAATAAGCAAGAAGTGAGTTATGAAGATAAAACTGCATTTGAAAGTTTTATAGAGTCAATTCCCTGGAAGCCTATCCAACTTTCTCTAACACAATTTTCAAAGAGCCTTTGGACAAATGAAGTCTCTAATAGAACAGTTGGAGGAGATATTGGAGAATTTTCATGTAGATAATTTGTTGGATGCTTGTACCAGCGAAGAGAAACAGTTTCATCTATACAATGCTGCAGAAGTAGAGTTGGCAAAGGCTGAAATATCACTGGAAGCATGGAATTCCAACAATGCAAAATTTCAAAGGGTACTGGATCAGTGTTTTTCTGAGAAGTTTAGATCTCCTAGAGTATCAGTCTTAGGGTACGCTCACAGAGAACACTGGTTTTCTTGAGCGAGTAACCAGCGCCAACTCACACCAAGAATTACATCATATATACAACTGTAAGCATGCACAGAGGAAGCAGGTTCAAGCTTGTCAGTGCAGGCAGCCAGCGTCATCCAGCATTCCTGTTTCCCCTAGACCATTCTTGCCTGCTTTCTTGTGCAAATAGACATCTGGGAAGATGGACATCGAAATACTTTGGAACCTCAAAATGTTCCCACTGATAGCTACTATGTCTCTGTACTGTATAATAGTAGTATTCATGCCACATATAGGTAAACAGATTTTTTGTTCTATTATTTTGTCAATTATATTTGTATCTATGTCCTGGTCAATGTTAGTGTTTATCAGTATCACCACTGTACAAACTGCATCTCAAAATAAAAGGAAAATTATTAGGTATCCAGAAATTTCATTATATCAATTTAGTACCCTATTAAATATATTCTGGAATTTGATTTCAACTTACCTGAGAGTAATAGCTAGTCTTTTCTCTGGTAGAATCGGCTGTCTGTGCCAGTTACACCATGTCCTTCCAGGTGATGTTCATATTTCTTGACAATGTAGTCAAAAGTATGTTGGCTCATGCTTGTATGCTCAAAAAATCTTCTCGAGTCCCTTTTTAGGTCACTAAAAAGATGATGATATTTTCCATACTGGTTTCTTTTGCGATTTATTTCATGTATCCCTTCTTTTTCATGTACAGTTTTGGATGAATGCTCTCAAGCAATATTAGCTCGTCATTAGACGATGAGCTTGACATGTTTGCTATACAGCTGATGAATCACGACTGTCTGATAAACCTGCTCTACCATGTCCCTATTCGCACTGTTCGGAGCAGATTACCAGCATCCTTTGTGCTCACCTACCAGCGCCAGAAACCAGTGCGAGTCCGAACCTATCAGCTCCAATTACTCACTTGAGAAAACCAGCATTCTCCGTGCGTGTACCCTTATGTTTAATCTGGAATGTTAATACAGACAATTTGTCTTTGAAAGATTGAAAGGCTAGAGAAGAAGTGTTGGCCAAACAGAATCTTCTGTTACTAGTGAGTATAGTTTTTGATGCCTTATGTGTAATTTCACCCTTGCTATGAAAAGGAAAAACACTTATTCACACAGCCTGGTCTGAGAAGCTCTCATTGGGAAGATCTGTTATCAGCAGTATACAAAAAGGAATCAACAAATTACGAGAGATCTAAAGGTCAAGCTGCTCAAAAGATTAAAGAATTGTGGGCACGCTATATCCTCAATGATAAATTGTAGCACTAACGGAAAGACCCTTCCCCTAATTTTCCATTACTGGAAGAGGTCCAGGATGTTTTGAATATATATCAAGACAGTTTATTTACTGTAGCTTATGTGCATGTTTGTATATTTACAGACAGTATATATACCTAATCATTTATATCAAATTTACACATCAATTCATATGAATAATGTGTAGTTCATTCTTTAGGCTAGCTGTAGAAGAGAGAGATCTGAGGCACCAAAGGTTTTAGCCACTAACCTGTCACTGCTTTGGGATAATACTTATTCCCTTGCTTGTGCAAACAAAGAATCATTATATATTACAGTATATCCACCCATTAGCCCACTCGCTCAGCCCCATTTAGTCAACTCTTCCGACATGCAAGGGAACACGTGATCCTAAAAATGTTTATAACTAGATGTGATTGACAGAATGAGCTCATTTTAGTAGAACACTCATAGGTAGAATATAAGTTAGAAAATTTATTATTCCGTATGAAGAAGTTTTAACCTACGGAGAAGAGAGCGTATTTATTATTTTGATTATGGGAAATTTTAATCATAAAGAGATAGATTGGATAAATCTTGACCCACACAGTGGTGAGGACTCATTCGGGACAAGATTCCTAGATTGCGTACAAAGGAATTTTCTACACCAACATGTAATGGAACCAACGAGGACCAGGGGTGGGGATGAGCCATCACTACTTGATCTAGTATTCACAGATAATGTGTTGGATATTGAAAAAATTGAATATGAACCACCAATTGGAAAGAGTGACCACTGTGTGTTGTTAATGGAGTATATCGTTGAAGATATTCTTCCTGAGAGTGGAGGCACTGAGGACATGAGGAGGAACTATCCGAAAGGAGATTACGTCAAAATGAATTAGCCTTTTGCAGTTATTGACTGGAGAACCTTATTTTACAACAAATCTGTACAAGAAATGTATGACATCTTTTATGAGAAATATGGGAAGATAGTAGATTGCTGCATACCTGTCACCAAAGTAGGTGTAATTCATGCCAGAGAGAAATGGTTCGATAATGAGTGTAAAAGAGCTAAGGAGTGGAGAGACAAATGCTGGAAAAGGTATAGGAGGAGAAAAAACATAAATGCCTGGCAAACCTACAAAAGAGCAAGAAATAACTACCTAAGTAAAAGAAGAGAGGCAGAGAGAGACTATGAGAGGGACATCACCAGGAAGGCTAAAGAAAATCCCAAGCTTTTCCACAACTTTATCAGAGGAAAACTGAAGGTAAAAGAACAGGTTTTAAGGCTAAAGAGAGCGAATGGAAGCATCACTGAGACGGATGAAGAGATCTGCAAAGAATTGAACAAGGAGTCTCAGTCAGTATTTACAGTAGAAAATACCCTACCCCCTCAGATTGCAGAGATAGAAACTCAAGGGCCAGTATTAGAGAACATCAACCTTACAGCCACAGAGGTATGCAAAGAGCTGATGGAGTTAGATGTTCATAAAGCTACAGGTCCTGATAACATATCCCCTCATGTACTTAAAAAATGCGCAAATTCAATATCAGTGGCACTAAGTATCATATTTAAAAAGTCACTGGAGTCAGAAGAGATTCCAAGATGCTGGAAACAAGCAACCGTGATACCTATCTTCAAAAAGAGAAGGAGGGATATGGCTCTGAACAATAGACCAGTTTCCTTGACCGGCATAGTTTGCAAAGTTATGGAGAAAGTACTAAGGAAACATATCTCTCTTCACTTGGAATCCTTCAACTTTTTGTCAGTGACACAACATGGCTTCAGAGAAAGTAGATCAACAGTAACAAACTTATTAGAATTTTATGATGAGGTAAGCCGAATCTTACAGGAAAGAGAGGGCTTGGCAGATTGCATATTCCTAGACTTCCAGAAAGCGTTTGACACTGTTCCACATGGGAGACTTATTAGGAAGCTGCAAGCAATGGCTAAAATATATGGAAATGTTTTGGAATGGATAAAAACTTACTTAGAAGGAAGGGAACAGAGGGTTAGAGTAAGACACTCAGTGTCTGAATGGAGAAGAGTTAGTAGTTGAGTTCCACAGGGTTCAGTTCCTTGTATATGTAAATGACCTACCAGAGTCTGTAAATTCATTCATGAATATGTTTGCAGATGATGCAAAGATTGTGAAGAAAGTAAAAAACGAGAACAATGGTAGAGAACTTCAGGAGGATCTAAATAATCTGCATGAGTGGTCAGAAAAGTGGCTAATGAAATTCAATACTTCAAAATGTAAGGTAATGAGAATGGGTACAAGTGCAAGAAGGCCCAAGCTTGACTACTCGTTGGCTGGAGTACAACTTCAAGAGACAGAAAATGAGAGAGATCTAGGAGTAAACATACTGGCAGATTTGTCTCCAGAAATACATATAAATGGCATAGTAAGGGCAGCATATGCATTCTTAGGAAATGTAAGGGTAGCCTTCAGGCACATGGACAAGGAAATGTTAAAAAATATTTATGTAACCTATGTGAGGCCAAAATTCGAATATGCAGCCCCCTTTTGGAATCCGCACTTGAAAAAGCACATAGCTAAGCTTGAAAAAGATCAAAGACATGCCACGAAACTGGTGCCAGAAATACGTAATCTCAGTTATGATGAGAGGCTGAGGGAATTAGACTTACCATCACTCGAAGGTAGAATATTGAAGGGGGATATGGTGCCAGTCTTTAAATTCCTTCATGGTTATGACAGAATGGATAGGGCTCGGTATTTTGATACTGTAGGCTCTAGAACTAGAGGTCATAGTTTGAAGCTTCGTAAGAAAACTTCTTTGCGGGATGTAAGGAAATATTTTTTCAGTGTAAGAGTAGTTGATAATTGGAATTCGCTAAGCGAGGAGGTAGTTAATGCTATCTCAATCCACAGTTTTAAGGACAGGTATGATAAGTATCACTAAGTAGAAAAGGAACCGATCAGGAGACGGGAAGATACGAGCTTTGAGCTCTTTCCCGTAAACACAATTAGGTAATCACATACCAGTAGTTCATAAACCCCCTCATAAAATATTTGCCCGTATGCTTATGCATGTGATATTAATTATATATTTATTGGTAGTGAACTTGATTTCAAGATCGTTAGTAGGCCTCTATCGAAGCCGTGTCAGGATTTCCGAAATTAAGGGATTATGAGATCGCAGGGTAATAACATATAGGAATCCTCTACAATATGACTTGGCACAATCCATTCGAATTTTATTTTGGTATTTAAGATCTGAGTTGAAAATAAATGGTGAATGAAATCATTCTGGCCTATTTTGTTATGTCTCTGTCATTTAATCATATTAATGTTTATTTTTTACCTAATTGCGATTACGGGAAAGAGCTATATGCTCATAATTCCCCGTTACCTGGTCGGTTCCATCTTTGTACTCAGTGATACTTATCATGTTTGTGGAATAATAAAGAAAATTTGAAATGCTAGGTGACTGAAAGTCCCTACGTGTTTTTTTCTCTTTTAGCTTTTCCTACCGGGCGTCCCTACGTCCATACTACCGTGGAAAAAACAAAATGTCCCTACGTTTAGAGATACGTCCCTACAGTGGGTAACAATGGCCTCTCATCGAAACAACAATATCACGGCAGACTTAGATGCCTGTATTTAAGTGACTCGCATTACTTATCGAGTGCATTTAACCTATCTTGTTCGTTTTTACAATCTGTTGAACAAACAAAGCAAAAATGTCTGTTGTAGTAGAAACTACCATAGGAGACATGACCATTGATCTCTTTACTGAGGAAAGACCAAAATGTGAGTAGTTGATCTATATATTTTTGGTTTGTTTGTATATGTTTATAATACTAACTTTGAGTCAAATGAAAATACGAAACATTGAATATATATATATATATATATATATATATATATATATATATATATATATATATATATATATATATATATATATATATATATATATATATATATATATATCCAAAACCACAGTAAAATAATTTCAGTGATTATCTCTTTAACAGGGGGGGGGGGGCAATGAATCGAGCCAACTTTATATTGTAATAAAAATCGTGAATTTTTCGTTTTTTTTTTTTTTTTTTTTTTTTTACTGTTATACCCGTTACATATTCAACCATATAATGGTGTACAAGGAAGGTCTGGATATTTTAAGGTTTTTGATATTTATTGAACCACACTGACATTCAAAGTCATCGTAAATGCCTTGTTTGTAGGCGAGATGAAAATAGGATAGGTAAAACCAGGTTAGATTAGGTTAGGAATAACTTCCATCGATTTTGACGGTTAGCTTCATTCAAAACATATAGGAAATGCAGAAATTTCATCTCCAAAGGGAGATCTGTGAATCCATCAAAATAAAAAATAAAAAATTCTATTGAACTGAGGGTGTGGAAGTGAACATTTACTCCTTTTTTTTTATTATTACATTTAGGGTTGGTCTTCATTTCTTTTTAATAATGATTTTACACTGTACCGAGTAACTATTCGGCATATATGTTTAGAACTCGCGTCACCCACGTCTTGTAAGCGGTTACTTAGGTTAAAATCCCGCAAATAAACTTATGATTGATTGATAAATAAGCCAAAGCAGAGGGGCCCTTATATAGACGATGGAAACCGCCAATTCTCAAGTGAGCCACACTGCTGTATAGACACCCAAATTTACCCTATTATGGTTTGTAATTAATTAATCTACCTGTGGGGGTTTAGGATGCTAGAGTGTTGTTAAGATTCTGTTTTACTAAGGGGACTCAAAGTACCGAGCTCGGTTAAGAGCTCACAAACAGACAGGACAGATATTTGTACTTGAACACCCCATCTCTATTACCATTAGTCGGTTAAATGAAACTCAGAATTCAACTTTCTTTTAATTTTGGAAATGCAATGACATTAAAAGAATTGAATTAAATTTCTCAAATTAAATTTTATGAAATGCTGCCTCGAATCCCGGAGGTGGTGAGTACGATTTCGTTTCCCGGCACCACGGACGTATGCCAAGACTTTGGCCTCAACTCGATGATTACCTCTGTCACACAGGCAGAGTAGAATACAGGACACTGCAATTTCAGAAACAGAAATGACACACTGTTTATAATGGGAAACTGAAAGCATGAGCACACATATAATGAGTTTCCAATGTCATTCTACTGGATGAATATATATTGGTTATTCACAGCTAACCAGAAATATTTATGCTACCATAATAGCATACAAAACCATTAATTCTTTACTGGTTTTTAAAGGAAAACAATATATTCACAATAAATGAAAATTAAGCAAGACAAATACAGTACTGTATGTATTCCTTAAATTGTGGGCAACCACAAAAGTTGCAATGCTTATTACTGATTAACAATTAATATGGTAACACTCTATTTAGGATAAAGGAAGAATCTACGAGATAAATACAGTATTCATTCACTTTTAGTTATCAAGAACTTTGCAATGAAAAAAAAGGGTGCAAAACCACCTTTTGAGGTATTTGCAACTTATAACTCAAAACACTTTATCCCCAACATATGAAGAATTAGCAAGATAAATACGGTATGCATTCATTAAATTGTGGTTAACAAGAAATATTTGCAAAGCCAACTGGGAAAAATTACCTTTTAAATATTTGCATTTTGTTTAGCAAATAGCTTTATTGACGAGTTTTTGACGTAAAACACTTTATTTACGATGATAGAAAGGGGTGAAATGAAATTAGAATTTATTAGGAAAAGAGATAGATTTTTACGGGCTCATAACCAGTCTTCAGAGGATGAGATTTTCGTTTATCACATTCAGTGAAAAGAAACTTCTCAGCAATGTATATCAGCTGTAATTTACAGGTTAAGGAATTAACTTTGGCATGTGAGATTCCAGTTTGGTAATCTACAAAATTTCGTGTGTATTGGAATGAAATCTGAGAATGAAAATCCATAAGATTTATCCAGTAACGAATGTAACTAATTCTCGAAAATAAACCAATTTGCTTGACCCACGAGCTTTACCATACACTATCCCTCACCTTGTTGTGCTAGATGAATTCCTGTGAAGATGCCACGTAATTAAGATTTGAAATAAACTTAGACTGCCCAGGCGAGATGTTGCCTCCGGGCAGTCTCGGCGCCAAAAGAGAGCGTCTCCTTGTTCCTCCTGGTGAGTTCATCTGTAGGATACATTTCTAGAGCAGTAATTGGCTCTGATATCATTTTAAGGACTATTTTAGTGGTGGTCCCTGGCAGGCAATTATAGCAGAGATGCAAGGGAGAGACAGTATTTTTAGGTGCAACAAGTGGAAGCAAATAAAATAAAACGAGAATAATAATGAAAAGTTAGGTTACTGGTTTTTTTCGCTCTCATAATTTTCTTGGCTCGTAGCAGACAGAAAAATAGGAGCAGCCTTTATATCGGGGCTATACTTCTACACGTACAAGAAGAGTGAATAAGGTATATTTAAAATTAGCTATAAGCTAAAATACAAATTGCAAATAATCATAATCTGCGAAAGTCAAGAAGTGGGAATTATTTTTTTAGTTAGAAAATAACAGTTATGTTACTAATTTATTTAATAAGGCATCTAACAGCCTCTGTTGACTTTGAGCGAAACACTCTGTCACAAAGGCCCTTTCTAGAGAATATTGATTTAGCAAAATTCTACTACAGAAGGCGAAAAAAGAACAGAGGAAGTTACGGTGACTTCAGTGTTATTATGAGGGATGAGATATCCTTCTCATGGAAAAGAACAAATGAACAATAAGAATGGGATCCACCACTGGAACATATCATACTATTAGTAAAAGTAAACAAGTCTTGTAAACAAAACATTAAATGACATGCAAAACATAAAAGAAATGTGATCAAATTCAAATTTCAAGAAAATTAAATCACAATTAGATATCAGTGAATATCAATATTTAAGTTTATGAATGCTTCACATGCAAGAAGGCAATAATATAATATACAAAATAAAATACAGTATACGCAAATTAAACATTTGAACCACGTCGTCATTAACATTGGCGACTGGATTTAAAACAGTTTCAGCTATTCAACACTAAACTAAAATGTTTCTGCCATGTTCTGGCTTTCAGAGTCCCACAAAGGGAAATATAAAACTACGATCAAAAAATTATTCTTCATCTTTTTCGTTTTCCATTAGGAATAACGTTTGTACGCTAAAGTAAACAAGTACAGTACAGTATTAAAGACATAAAAGATAAACATAAAAATAAACAACACATTAGAGAAGTAATCTTTACCGACTAGTCAAATTTAGGCTAACAGCACCAGCTTCCTCATTTGAGGGTAACGACCGTCGACTTAGTAGATCAGCAAGGTCATTGTCCTTGCCATGAACATGTTGGGCAGTGAATTTGAAAAGATTCAGGTAAAGTGCCCACCTTTTCAGGCGAGGATTTAGCTTGTCTGCAGTCTGTAAATATAGGAGAGGTCGGTGGTCGGTTCTCAGTGTAAAATGTTGGCCATACAGATGGACTTCAAATTTCTTTATGGCCCAATATGCAGCTAGAGCTTCCTTCTCCACGGTGGAGTAATTTCGCTCTGCAGGGCGAAGCCTGCGGCTTGCATATCGCACTGGAGCTACTTCTGCTGAGTTGTCTGATCGGGCTTGCAAGAGCACGGCACCCAGGCCTTCGTCTGAGGCGTCGGTCTGCAAGATAAATGGAAAATCAGGGTTTACCAGTTGTAATACTGGCTCACCTGCCAATGCTTCTCGGAGCTTGAAAAATGCTCTCTCCGCTTCATCTGTCCATTTGACAGGGGAGGATTTACTTTGCTTCGAGGAGGTCAGTTGCTGCAAAGGGGCAGCGATAGTATTAAAGTGTGGAATGAACCGTTGGTAGTAGCCGACACTACCCAGGAATGATCTCAGTTGAGTGACAGTGGCAGGTTTCTCCATATCCTTAATAGCTTGTACCCTGTCATGTAAAGGGGACATAACTCCTTCTCCAACCACGTGGCCGAGATACTGCAATTGTGTGAAACCAATCTCACATTTGGAAGGCTTTAAATGAAGTCCATGCTGGTTCAGACGAGTGAGAACTCTGCGGAGGGTCTCGAGGTGCGATGACCAATCCTGAGAATGCACCAGGATGTCGTCTATAAAGCATGAAACATTGTCGAGATCCTGTAGTACTATCCTCATGAGTCTGCTGAAGCAGCCAGGGGCATTTACCATACCAAAAGGCATGACCCTGAACTGGTATAGACCATATCTTGTGGAAAAAGCTGTAAGAGGCTTGGTAGTCTCGCTCAACGGGACTTGCCAAAATCCACTGGCCAAATCCAACTTGGACAGGTAACGGGCTTGAGAAAGCAACGAGAAAATATGCTCGGCGTCAGCAATGGGCTCTCCATCAAAGATGGTACGGGAGTTAAGCTTACGACAGTCAAGGCAGAACCTGTGACTGCCATCTCGCTTACGCACTGCCAGTAACGGCGAACACCAAGGCGAAATGCTCTTTTCAACTATTCCGAGGCGGACCCAAGTGTCAAGATCTTCCTTCAGCCGTAAGGACAGCTGGTGGGGAAGACCATAGGAATGCCGAAATGGCTCTGGGTCAGTCAATCTGACATGATGCTCAAGGGTAGTGGTAATGCCTGGGAGGTCGTTGAAGACGTTCTCATAGTCCTCTAATAGCTTGTTCAGCTGTTCCCGTTGACTCGGTTGCAGTCTGGAGTTAATAATACAATTACTCACACTTTCTTTTCGGTGTGTGGGAATGGCAGGATCCTTACCATCATCAAAAGCTAAGCTTATGTCTTCAATTGCAAGGGCGGTGGCTGCGGCCAGAGGGGCTTCTTCAGAAAAACTCCACTCCCGTAAGTCTGTCTCCACTGCAAGGGTGGAGTATTCCAATATAGGAAGTAAGGGGTGGCTATAATGGAGCACCTGTGTTGCTGCAGCCTCGGAGGTTCTGTTGATGCTTGAGGCATCTATAGGGGTTGCTGGGAGCGCCAGCGCAGGATCCCTGTGGGCCTCCGGGTCCTCACAATAAAGCTTCAGCTGGTTAATGTGGTATTTCCGGTTAATGCCATCAACATTTAGCACATAATTGTCAGGGGTCACCCGGTGTACCACAGTGTACGGTCCTTTCCAGCGTAGCATTAGCTTGCGGGTATCTGTTGGAAGAAGTAACAGAGCTCGATCTCCGGGTGTCAGGGCACGACGCCGCGCACGCTTGTCAAAGAGGAGCTTGGCAGTCTGCTGGTGACCCTTAATGGCTAATTGTGCAGTTTTCCAAGCCTTTTTGAGGTGAGACGAAAACTTCAAAATATACTCATGAACGTCCCTATCGTCATCTTCGATGGTAGGTGAATCCCAACATTCTGCCAAGAATTCTACTGGGCCTCTGACCTTATGACCATAAATCATCTCGAAAGGCGAGTATCCAGTAGTGTCGTGGGGCGTGTCTCTGAAGGAGAAAAGTGCAGCAGGGACGTACTTGTCCCACTGCCTAGGCATATCTATCACTAGCTTGCGCAAACATCGCTTCAATGTCCCGTTATAGCGTTCGCATGCTCCATTTGATTGGGCATGATAGACACTCGTACGAATGTGCTTGATTTCTAAAAGGTTACAGAAAGCCTCAAAGTGCCTACTTGTAAACTGACTTCCATTGTCAGAAGTGACCTGCTCAGGAAAGCCAACCCTGGAGCACATTTCAAATAGGGCTTGAGCGACTGCTTCAGTTGTGATAGAAGGCAGTGGCACTGCATCTGGGTACCTTGTTGCCAGGTCAACATATACCAGGAGGAATTGTTTCCCCGTGGACGAAGCTGGATTAATAGGACCTAGTATGTCCATAGCGACCTTGGAAAATGGCTCCATTGAGAGCTTAGTTATCCCCAGGGGAACTTTCGGTACCGGTGCCGTTGAGGTGGATTGACAGACAGGGCAGGAGCCTACATATCTGTCTACCTCGGTGTACATGTTTGGCCATGCAAAAGCCTTCTGAAGGACCTGCCGAGTTTTTGCTTTGCCTCTGTGTCCACTCAGAGGTAAATGGTGTGCCACATACATAGCCTGGCGGCGCAACGAAGCGGGCACCACCAACTGTTTAAAGGTGTGGCCATCTTGAGTCACATGCCTACGAAGTACTCCATCTTCAAGGGCGTAAGTGATCTTGCCTCCTCCTCTCACTGTGAAGGTCCTTCCCTCGGTGGCCTGCTGCATCCAGCGTTTGAGGCTGGGGCAGTCTTGCTGCAATTTGGCAAAGTCTGGACGGGACTTCAATGGCTCTAGAGGTGCATCATCTGGTAAAGGAGGGGGAAACTCTCCGCGTTCCACATTACGTGTACTGACTGCAGCAGACTCAACGGAGTCAGTCGGAGAATCGTCCATATTCTTGGCATCGAGGCCAGGAGTTGCTGCTGAAATGGCTTCATGTGACTTCCCCCGAGGGAAGTTATAACGAGAAATGTCCTTATGGTAGAGGTCGGCCTGGAAAGTAGGAACTAGGTTCAGTGCACGACCCATCAAGACAGGGTACATAAGCCCAATCATTGCCACAGCTGGGGCTTTTCCCTTGTAGTATTTGCAATCCAGGTTAATGACACAGCAGCGTCGTATTTGGGGTGTTCCTTCAGTAACCCGCACACGAACGACTTTGCTGGTAAAATCTTCATCCCTGACGAATCTCTCGTCAACAAGTATGCCATTGGCCCCTGTGTCAAGGGCTATCTCAGCTTCCACACCATTTATGGTTTCTAGGCATTTTGGGATCATTTCCAGATCATCATGTTTGATGAATTCCACATTGGCAAGTTTGTGTGGTGGTTCCTCGGCATTTTCCTCATTGGCCCTTTCTGGCCCTGTTTCCACAACATGGGCTGAGTGAGTGGCCAGACGGCTATGTGGGCCGCCGCTGTGTGAGGGAGCGTGGTGGCTCTTAGAGTTTGGCTGAAAACCCTGGGAAGGTGGAGCAGAGTAATGGCCTTTGCCTCTTAACTGCTGAGGCTTAGGTCTTACCGGGTCATCCTTCTTGAGTGTGGGTGCATGGCCGTAATAAGACTTAGGAGTGTGAGGAGGAGGAGCTGGACGATTGAAGTTCTGCGAGGGGCTCTTGTGCTTCCCGTTCCTGTAATCTCTATTTCCGGATAAAGGACTACTGTCTGGGATTCCCGCTCGAAGCCGAGCAAGCGCAAGCTCATGTTCATGTTGTGCTTGTGCCTCCTTACGTTGTGCTTGTGCCTCCTTACGTTGTGCTTGTGCCTCCTCACGTTGTGCTTGTGCCTCATCACGTGCTCTCTTCTCCAGCTTATCTCGGCGTTCAACCATCTTCTCATGAGCCCATTCGAAGAGCTTCTGTCTTGGGGAAAAACCATATCTCTCACCCCTAGCAATCAGTATGTCTAGGTAACGCTCCTCATCGAATGTTTTGATGGTTTCCATGTTTGTTTCCTGAACAGTCAATAACGAAGTGCCAAAACAACCACACAAAAAAACAAATCTCTACAATACAGTAGTAGAAAAAAAAATGATAGAACCACACAACACCAAGGAGAGAAAAAAAAAGATTCAACACCACAGTTCAAACTTAAACGTAAAAGTGATCTCAAAATCTCACCATAAAAGTGACTCAAAATACAATCAAGTGCAACAGCAGCAAAATGTTGCAAAACAGTGTATGAAACACTGGTAATAAAGAATGGCAGTCGTGCCTGCTTAACAGCAATATGTGGCAGTACCTGCGGGTGCAAATGAAGGATGAGCAACACAAGTCAACAGCACAAATGTTGCAAACAGTATGAAACACTGGAACAGATGGCAGTCGTGCCTGCTTAACAGCAATGTGGCAGTACCTGCGTATGTGCAAATGAAAGGAATGGCAACACAATGCAACAGCACAAATGTTGCAAAACAGTGCATGAAACACTGGTAATACAGAATGGCAGTCGTGCCTGCTTAACAGCAATACGTGGCAGTACCTGCAGTTATGGTGCAAATGAAAGGAATGAGCAACAACGAATTTTACCGACTAGCACCCAGTGCCTGAGAGTACAAACAAGTACAGTATAGCGGTCGTGCCTGCGTATGAGCGCATATATGGCAGTACCCACAAATAAAATGTCGTAAGTAATACGAACAAGTACAGTATCGCGGTCGTGCCTGCGTATGAGCGCGTATATGGCAGTACCCACAAATAAAATGTCGTAAGTAATACGAACAAGTACAGTATCGCGGTCGTGCCTGCGTATGAGCGCGTATATGGCAGTACCCACAAATAAAATGTCGTAAGTAATACGAACAAGTACAGTATCGCGGTCGTGCCTGCGTATGAGCGCGTATATGGCAGTACCCACAAATAAAATGTCGTAAGTAAAATTCTGGAGTGTTACCAAAAGGGCACAGATCCTATGCAAAATACACCAACGATAAGCTAACAGCTTACTAGGCAGCCAGATTACACATTTCTACTAGTAATGAGAAAATTTATTTTCAAGTGACAACTCAGACACATGAAAGGCTTTGCCTAGGCTCGGTAAATGACACCAAAGTTTTTCTTCCAATCTATGAGCAGTCAATGCTTGAATATAAAACACAATTATAAGCAAAAATACTTAATATGCTTTCTCCCAATTCCTAACAAGTATCACCCTTTAACGGATATATAAAACACGAATGCTTTAAAACTCAATCTTATCACGCAAATAAATGAAATTTTAAATAACACGTCTTCTCGTCATGCAAAATTTCTAAAGTCTGTTACCACATAATCTCATGTAGATTTCCTGAAATATTGTTTACCACATGGGAAACAAGAAAATATTAGTTACCATAATCAATATTGAAAATAAAGAAATTTCTTATCCGCAACGTCTCTAGCGCGAAAATTTTCGTGTGCAGCCTAAGATTCATTCATTTCAATAATCGAGCCAATGGTAATCGGGTTTCATGTGCAATGTTAAAAAGCAAAATAAAAATAAATTTATAAAATCAGTCTGTCTGTTCGGGTCCCTGTTCGGGCGCCAATCTTGTGGGGGTTTAGGATGCTAGAGTGTTGTTAAGATTCTGTTTTACTAAGGGGACTCAAAGTACCGAGCTCGGTTAAGAGCTCACAAACAGACAGGACAGATATTTGTACTTGAACACCCCATCTCTATTACCATTAGTCGGTTAAATGAAACTCAGAATTCAACTTTCTTTTAATTTTGGAAATGCAATGACATTAAAAGAATTGAATTAAATTTCTCAAATTAAATTTTATGAAATGCTGCCTCGAATCCCGGAGGTGGTGAGTACGATTTCGTTTCCCGGCACCACGGACGTATGCCAAGACTTTGGCCTCAACTCGATGATTACCTCTGTCACACAGGCAGAGTAGAATACAGGACACTGCAATTTCAGAAACAGAAATGACACACTGTTTATAATGGGAAACTGAAAGCATGAGCACACATATAATGAGTTTCCAATGTCATTCTACTGGATGAATATATATTGGTTATTCACAGCTAACCAGAAATATTTATGCTACCATAATAGCATACAAAACCATTAATTCTTTACTGGTTTTTAAAGGAAAACAATATATTCACAATAAATGAAAATTAAGCAAGACAAATACAGTACTGTATGTATTCCTTAAATTGTGGGCAACCACAAAAGTTGCAATGCTTATTACTGATTAACAATTAATATGGTAACACTCTATTTAGGATAAAGGAAGAATCTACGAGATAAATACAGTATTCATTCACTTTTAGTTATCAAGAACTTTGCAATGAAAAAAAAGGGTGCAAAACCACCTTTTGAGGTATTTGCAACTTATAACTCAAAACACTTTATCCCCAACATATGAAGAATTAGCAAGATAAATACGGTATGCATTCATTAAATTGTGGTTAACAAGAAATATTTGCAAAGCCAACTGGGAAAAATTACCTTTTAAATATTTGCATTTTGTTTAGCAAATAGCTTTATTGACGAGTTTTTGACGTAAAACACTTTATTTACGATGATAGAAAGGGGTGAAATGAAATTAGAATTTATTAGGAAAAGAGATAGATTTTTACGGGCTCATAACCAGTCTTCAGAGGATGAGATTTTCGTTTATCACATTCAGTGAAAAGAAACTTCTCAGCAATGTATATCAGCTGTAATTTACAGGTTAAGGAATTAACTTTGGCATGTGAGATTCCAGTTTGGTAATCTACAAAATTTCGTGTGTATTGGAATGAAATCTGAGAATGAAAATCCATAAGATTTATCCAGTAACGAATGTAACTAATTCTCGAAAATAAACCAATTTGCTTGACCCACGAGCTTTACCATACACTATCCCTCACCTTGTTGTGCTAGATGAATTCCTGTGAAGATGCCACGTAATTAAGATTTGAAATAAACTTAGACTGCCCAGGCGAGATGTTGCCTCCGGGCAGTCTCGGCGCCAAAAGAGAGCGTCTCCTTGTTCCTCCTGGTGAGTTCATCTGTAGGATACATTTCTAGAGCAGTAATTGGCTCTGATATCATTTTAAGGACTATTTTAGTGGTGGTCCCTGGCAGGCAATTATAGCAGAGATGCAAGGGAGAGACAGTATTTTTAGGTGCAACAAGTGGAAGCAAATAAAATAAAACGAGAATAATAATGAAAAGTTAGGTTACTGGTTTTTTTCTCTCTCATAATTTTCTTGGCTCGTAGCAGACAGAAAAATAGGAGCAGCCTTTATATCGGGGCTATACTTCTACACGTACAAGAAGAGTGAATAAGGTATATTTAAAATTAGCTATAAGCTAAAATACAAATTGCAAATAATCATAATCTGCGAAAGTCAAGAAGTGGGAATTATTTTTTTAGTTAGAAAATAACAGTTATGTTACTAATTTATTTAATAAGGCATCTAACAGCCTCTGTTGACTTTGAGCGAAACACTCTGTCACACTACCTAACCTAACTTAACCTCAGTCAGGTTAATTGAGACTTGGTCAAGATTATTACTGAAAAGAGCTGTTCACAAAGGGACTGCCAAATGTTGACATAATTTTTGAGGTCAAATATTGAATTCGGGGATATCTTTGCCCACTGTACTGATAAAATGTGCCAATATCAAAACTCGAAAACGTATCCATCATCACACTGGAGCTCAGTTAGTTCTAACTGAAAGTTTTTGGTATTTCGTCAGCATTAACAGAAAAAGGTTGCCAAAAATAGGAAAATTATCCTCAAGGTGTTTAAAGAGTCTGCTGCATATCTTTCTCAAAACCATCTCACTAACAAGGAAATCGTGTTGCAGTACTCTATTGCGTTCATATCGCCGTAAACCTCAGGTGCATCTTGCAGAGATATCAGGGTTGGAAAGTGTTCTGTATTACTTGATGATAAGTAGTGTTCAAATAGTTGGTTTCAACTCAAAGGTACAAATAGAGCCATGTAAATCTATCACCAACCTATTGCAACCATGCAGCTTTGTAGTAAGTCAATGCTATTGTTCTGTCATATGTACCATGAATCCTAGATCTTGTACCAATTTATTGTCTCTCAGTTCCTGCACATCCTTTCTTTTTTCATGCAAAAACCTTTGTTTTTTACTTGTTACATATATACACATTGCCTAATTCCCCTTGTGAGGAGGGTGACCGAGCCAAGAAACTCATTCACCTAAATCTACACATACCTCAACCACTCCTCTTAGCTTCTTGGGGGATAAAGGGTTGCTACATTTCCCCCCCTTCCACCCTGCTTGGGTCACCCACAAGGTAGGCAAGGATATTCTACAATGAGGCCCGACAGCTGCAGCTGGTTTACCCCCACCTCTTCATTACATGGCAGGTCCCCTCGCACTCGTCCATCACAGTTCACTGAGCTAGCAGGTGCGAGAAATCCCTTTGCCTGCGTCATCTATATATAATCTTCTTCCACTCTTTCCTATCTTTTGCACTCACTCTTCCCTATTCCACTGATATTCCACGTGCAAACAATGCACTTTTCACGCCATCCATCCATCTTATTCTAGGTCTCCCTCTTGCCCTAACTCCAGTAATTTCTGCACTCCACCCTATCTTCACTATTCGTTTATCACTCATTGTTTCCATTTGTCCAAACAAACTCAACACTCTCTGATCTAATCTCTCCGACAGCTTCATTTCAACACCCATTCTCTGCCTGACATCTTCATTTCTTAATCTTTCTATTCTAGATACACCAATCATACTTCTCAAACACCTCATCTCCATTACATTCAACTTGTTCCTTTCATCCTCTCGTGCATTCCAGGTCTCTTCTCCATACAATGCTGTGCGCACAATCACACCTTCATTTATCCTTCTCTTTGCATTCATTCCCAAATATTTATTTCTCATAACACTTTTCAACCCACATAGACAATTACTTCACTCTTTGATTTATAGCTACATCCACTCGTCCACTACTTGATACATGCGACCCCAAATTCTTAAAACTCTCAACTTCTTCAAGCAACTCCCCATTCACTCCTACATTTAGTCTGCCATCATTGACACTCCTCATGCAGGTCAATATTTACCAATATTGATCTGCAACTTCTTTCTTTCACACTCACTAACTAACTCTGTCACCAAATGAATTGGTTCATTCTCAGTATCAGCCATCAGTACAGTTCATCTGCAAATAGCAACTGATTCAATTTCCACAACCTTCCATCCTCACCCACTAGTTCCAAGCATCTGTCTAATACTCTTTCATTTACTTCCCTTACTTCTTAATGCATAAAATTTCTTCAGCAGAATTTCTTGGCTTAATCAATGACCATCTGAGTGATACTATAGAGATTGTGTATGATTATCTTCCAGTAAACCTTCGTGCGTGTATGACATTCATTGTTTAAATAATAACATCTATGACGTGATCTGTCTATAGCTGTTAGGTTTTATTTTAAATTTGTTGCCACGCCAGCTTTCCTACCTGTAATATGAGGTCATCTGTATGTAGCAAGAATCACAGATTTCGTCCAGTCAACACCCAACTTATGTAGTGCACCTAACAAACTCACAAATATATCCTCTCTGTTGTTCCCTTGATTGGTGCCATTTCCATAAAATTTACATTTACCTAAATCTTTTCTTCTACATCATATTTTATTAACTGGAAGTTATGTTGTGTCAGTTATATTTGTAATTTCATCAATTGCTATAAAAAATGCTACAAATTTATCAACCCTTTTGAGTTGACTGTTAAGATATTCTGATTATTTATTAAGTCATGCAAGGATTACTTTTGCAAATGCTTTAATATGTGACTTGTGTTTGATTTAAAAGACAGAGGGTGATATGATGGAATACAAAATCACAGTAATACAAAAGTAAAAGTGATAACCCTAAACAATTAAAGTCCAGATTAATTAATTGTATTAAGCATAAGGTAGGCAGACTCTAAGACCGGAGCAGCAAATATGCCATGAACCGCATATTGGAGTGTGGCGAGCCGTGTGTTTTATGCCTCTGGGCTAGGCATTACTACATTTTATGTTATTCATAATTTTAGTAATATATTTGTGCTTTTTCCATAGGCATTTCAGTGTTTTTATAACTTCTTTTATTTTCAGCTTGTATGAATTTCCTAAAACTATGCAAAATGAAGTACTACAACCTAAATTTACTCTTCAGTGTTGAACGAAACTTCATTGCTCAGACAGGCGATCCTCAAGCAAATGGCCGAGGAGGTAAGTCTTGAGTTTTGAATAAGAAAGGTTTTGTTCCCTTTTTACTTATGCTTGACACCCATTATATGGTAGACATTTCCAGTTTTCCGTTTAGATAATAAGGATGTCTCAACAACTAATGACTGGAATGTGACTATGCAAACAAGTATTCAAGTCCAACAAAAATAAGCTCTTCTACTCTTTTACTGTTGACTACAGTTCCGGGTTTACATCACGGACTCCCTTTTCTACCAAGAGCTAGGACGGTTGCCTTCTTGGGAAGGACTTGTTTTGGCAGATATAATCGTTACCCTGAGTGCATGTATGAGGAATCGTCCTGTTCTGACCATTGACATGGTTAATTTTTTGTCTTGAATTGGGAAAGCTTTTGCAGCACTATTTTCAACAAAATATGTCTTGTAAAGTTGTTGTCATATCTTATTGAAGTTGGTAAAGTGATCAAAAACTGAACAAAACAGAAAAGGTATCTGGGCTTTATCATACCCTGTCCATCTTCACCAACCCATCAGCTTTTCGCTGGTAAGGAAAAATGAGGGCAAAGTTCTTCATTCTCAGGCACCAAAACCAGAAATATCCCTTTTAGTCAGCTCTTACCACTCGTAGAAAATGCAATGTAGTATTCTTTCTTCTGATTAACTCCACAAAGACAAAAGTCAGTCCATTTGGAAATAAAGTATATCTTCTTCTTCTTCTCAGCTGTAACCCATTTTTATATGGGGTCGCCATTGTGAATGAGTTGTCTCCATCTATTTCTGTTCTGTGCTTCATTTTCATCAATACCCTTCCATTGCAAGTCTTCCCCTATACAATCACGCCATCTTTTTCTTGGTCTTCCTCTCCTCCTACCCCGAACTTCCATCTCCATCGTATGTCTTCAAACATGATGTTCGTCCCGTCGTAACAGGTGTCCATACCATCTAAGCCTTCCCTCCTGTATTTTCTTTGATAA
>JAXCGZ010003918.1:117500-120000 GCA_037179515.1 Halocaridina rubra
AGTTACTTGCTCACTGCCACCATGCATGTCCCAGTGTACTGTATAACTGTTGCCCACTGCATAATAGAGTAAAGTATAGTAATGTATGTTAATTTCTAGCTGTAAAGTGAATATGAATATCTTTTGTATACTCTTAAAAATAGATACAGGGCTTGCTGCTTTGCTATGTAGTAATAAAATATGCTTTTTACTTTTCTTATATCTTTGGCATGGTGTGTCTATGTAAGGTTTGGAACGTATCTGTGCCCTTTATCATTGTTTCCTATGGAAAATAACTCGTTTTTTCACGCGATTTTCCATCTACCCGACCCTTCTGAGAATCTATCTAGGCGTTATTCTGAGAACTAGGTGTGTGTATATATATATATATATATATATATATATATATATATATATATATATATATATATATATATATATATATATATATATATATATATATATATATATATATATATATATATATATATATATATATATATATATATATATATATATATATATATATATATATATATATATATATATATATATATATATATATATATATATATATATATATATATACAATGTTCCCCCGGTTATTCGCGTTTCTTGGTTCGCGTTCTCACTGTTTCGCGGTTTTTTTTTTTTTTTTTTTTTTGGCAAAAAAATAAAATAAAAAATAAAAAAATAAAGATTATTGTGACACCAGGATGGGCTACAAAATTATAAAATAAAGCAGACTTTATCAGGTTGTAAAGAGAAACAGAGGTGGAGAGTGTAATGACCTGTCAGATGTGAAGGGATTATAAAAGATATGTAATGAATATCCAGCTCTCTGCTGGGTTTTAATATACCTCTGCATTACTTTCATGATGTCTATTCCAATAATTCTGCTTAGAGTTATTATTATTATTATTATTATTATTATTATTATTATTATTATTATTATTATTATCATTGGCAACAATAATTTTCCTTTTATTTTTTTATTTTATTTATTTATTTTTTTTTAAGAGTGTGACACCGGGATAGGCAGAAACTGCCCTCATCAACAAAGGCCCGGGCACGAGAAAATACCAAGACGAAGGAAAAGAAAAAGTTAAGGGCAAGGCAGAGATGAGGTAATGTCACACAAAGGAAAACGACAGACAGAAAAAACAGTCAAAGTAAAGAGGACCCAGAGATATGGAGGACTAGGCTCTGAGATGACGATAGATCTGCTTTTTGAAGGATGAAAAGTCATAAGAATTAGGAAAGACAGAAGGAGGAAAGTTCCAGAGTCTGGAGGTAGATGGGAAGAAGCAGTCGCTGCACCGACCAATCCGCGAGCTACAAATCTCCACACAGTACCTGTGAGATGAGGCCGCTTGGCGAGTGTTACGCGGCCTCGGCAGTGGAGGAGGGATGCAACTCGCCAACTCATCAGAGCAGCGATGGAAGTAGTAGCGATAGAAAAGCGAAAGGGAAGATACCTTACGGCGAAGAGAGAGAGAATCCAGGTTAGAAGTAAGAGAAGGATCATTAATGAGTCTGACTGCCTTAGATTCAACCCTATCAAGAAGATAAGTAAAGGAAGAAGCACCCCAGATGTGTGAGCAGTATTCTAAGCAGGGGCGGATAAGACCTTTGTAAATTTTAAGTAACTGCAAAGAGGAAAAGTAATAACGAAAACGAAACAAAACCCCCAATTTTTTGGATGAAGATCTAGAAATTTGGATTATGTGATTCCTCCATGACAAGTTAGAGGCTATATGGATTCCTAATATATTGATAGAGTTAAGAGGGTAAATTTCATTAGTTTTGAAGACAATAGGGTCATCAGGAGGAGAAGAAGATAAAGAGATAGCCAGAAACTGTGTCTTGGAGGCATTGAATTTAACTAAATTTTGAGTGCCCCATTCAGATACTCTCTGCAAATCGGAGTTAAGAGTAGAAGAAAGAGTGATACGAGATTGATTACGAGTAACAGATGAAGGTTGTGAAGAAAAGGCAGAGGAAAAGTGAAGGGTAGAATCATCGGCAAAGGCATGAAGAAGAGAGGAAGATGGGGACTGTAGAAGATCATTGATGAAGAGAAGGAAGAGAGTAGGTGAAAGAACAGAGCCCTGTGGAACACCACTGGACACAGAGAAAGGGCTAATGTCGCGCCATCAACAACTACAGATATAGAACGGTCAGTGAGAAAACTGGAAATCAGAGAACAGAAAGAAGGGGTAAAGCCGTAGGCAGGGAGTTTGGCCAACAGAGCCTTGTGCCAGACTCTGTCAAAAGCCTTAGAGATATCAAGGGCGACAACAAAGGATTCCCCATAGTTCCTCAGAGAAGATGACCATACATGAGTAAGATAGGACAGGAGATCACCAGTGGATCTTGCCTTGCGGAAGCCGTACTGGTGATCGGAGATAAGTGAGTTAGATTCCAGGCGTTTCAAGAAGTGAGCATTGAGCAAAGTTTCGAAAACTTTAGCAATAGAGGAGGTTAGAGCAATAGGTCGGTAGTTAGAAGGAATAGAGCG
>JAXCGZ010003918.1:125000-127500 GCA_037179515.1 Halocaridina rubra
CATAGGTATTTTACAATTATTTTGACGTGTACGTACTGTATAAACCCTCCCTGCATTGTTAAAAAAACACCCTTTACTTTATAGATAACAGCATGCAACGTAAATTTATATGAAAGTGATAGATAAAATTACGGTGAATGAAGTGGTAATTACATGACATACTCATGTACATAGGTATTTTACAATTATTTTTACGTTTACGTACTGTATAAACCCTCCCTGCACTGTTAAAAAAACACCCTTTACATTATAAATAACAACATGCAACGTAAATTTATAAGTACGTGATAGGTAAACTTACCGTGAATGAGGTGATGATGATGTTTCTTGACCCCGGAGGAAATTATTTTGCAACCAATAAAAGCTTTACGGCTGCTTTTTCGGGGAGAAGAACATGGTAATGGGGAGTTGCTGTCGCTGTTTCTTCTTATGTTGGATGATGGTATGGTAAGGAATCATGGCATTGTCGAGAAAATTACAGAAGGTCACCGAACGAACCATTTTATTGTCATATTCCTGCGAGAGTTGTTGGGCTGCTTTCACATGTTGATATATGGCTGCCAGATGTTCGAGTGTAAGGCCAGGTTCTTCAATTTCTTCGTGCGTTTCCTGAAGTTCTTCCAAGTCTTCATCACTCAAAGGCTGCGAGTGGCAGTCAATCAGTTCATTCACATCTTCGTGAGTCATATCTTTAAAGCCTTCTCCTCCTAGCAATGTTACAACCCTCTTCACTGATTTATCAAAAGAAATGCTCGCTGTTTTCCTGATCTTTGCCTCGTCCTTTTTGATATAGCGAACAGTAGATTCATTGAGGCCAAAATAGCGGCCGACATCCACAAACCTTTTTCCTTCTTTCAACATATCTAAGAGTTTCATCTTATCTACTATGGTTAACATCCTCCTTTGCCGCTTAGGCTGACTACCAGAAACCTTAGAAGATGAAGGACGTTTGGGAGGCATTGCAAAGGTTAAATTACACGTGAAAACACAATCACAAGCAAAACGTATTAATAAGCACAACGTGAACGGCGCACACATGAGTTAGACTGAACGAGTGAGGCGAGACATTGGAAAATGGTGGGAAAAGCAAACTACAATGAAAATGCCAATCAGACCCCATGATACAGAACATACAGAAAAACAATTCTGTGATTCGTCGTCTCCCGACCTTTCAGCCAATAGCATTCCATGAACTATCTCACGTAGGTGAGAGCCTTTTCGTTTTCCGAAACGCTGATAGGGGTACCGTATTTTACATGGTGCAATACTGTTAGTATTTATGTTTTTTATTATTTTTTACTGTTTTATTATTCTTAGGCTAGGAAATACTTGTATTATCAATAAAATAATGAAAATTTTAATATTCACTAGGTCACGTAGGTGAGAGTCTTTGCGTCTTCCTAAACGTGATACCGGTATCGTATTTTACATGGTGCAATACTGTTAGTTCTGTATTTATGTTTTTTACTGTTTTATTATTCTTAGGTTAGGAAATACTTGTTTTATCAATAAAATAATGAAAATTTTAATATTCACTAGGTCCTGTAAGTGAGAGCCTTTGCGTTTTCCGAAACGCTGATACCGGTATCGTATTTTACTTGGCGCAATACTGTTAGTATTTATGTTTTTTTTACTATTTTTACTGTTTTATTATTCTTAGGCTAAGAAATACGTTTTTTTATCAATAAAATCATGAAACTACTGGAAATTTTAATATACGGTATATGCTAGCTCACTTAGGTGCGACCCCAATACATTGTATGCTTTTGGACACTATTTGACATGATGCAATACCCTGTATTGTGAGTTATACATCTAAATTTATATTTTGTACTGTTTTTTACTGTTTTATTATTCGTAGGCTGAGAAATAATTTTTTTTTATCAATTAAATAATGAAATTTGTTTTTTCAATAAAAATATGAAAATAAAGAAAAATTTTATTTTTTTAATATTTTTGCATATACCCAAAATATAAAATAATAATTTGCCAAAAAAAACCGTGGTACAGTGAAAACAATAGCCAAGAAACACGATCCAGCGAAGGATCACTGTATATATATACAGTGATCCTTCGCTGGATCGCGTTTCTTGGCTCGCATTTTCACTGTACCACGGTTTTTTTTTTGGCAAATTATTATTTTTTTGTGGGGGGTATATGCAAAAATATTAAAATAATAAAAAAATAAAAATTTTCAGTATTTTCATTTTTTTATTGAAAAAAACATATTTCATTATCTAATTGATAAATTTTTTTTTTAAAAAATAAAACAGTAAAAATAGTAAAAACATAAATTTAGATGTACGTACAGGGTGTCCACAAAGTCTGGGTACATAGGAAATTTCACTATGCAGAGCTATTCAATCGAGTTCACCTGAATTTTGTAAAGCGCATCAAATTATGCATTGATAATGATGGAAATCATATTGACAATATTATTTATTAACATTAGATTTAAATAAAATTATTTTGTTTTAAAAGTATGTGTTAACCTCCTGTG